>JACEFZ010008827.1:0-22500 GCA_014155875.1 Cepaea nemoralis
ATTTTATTCTTATTTTTTCTTCCCGTGAGCTTACTGATTTGTCTGTGCATATTTTTTGTATCTTTAGTGCATATTTATTTGTATCTTTAATGGAATTTAATTCATTTTTTTTCGCACTGCTCGTTTAACCAACTTTGTTGTGCCCTCACACATTTATCTCTTATTTCTTTATTTATCTTAGCATATTCTTGTTTGTCATTTTTGCTATGGTTTCTTGTGTCCATCATTATTAAGATTTCTTCTTTCATCCATGTTTACTTAGCTTTTTGGCTTCTCTCCGGTTATATTTCTTTGCAAGTTTGATGAATGGAGTCCCTTAACCTTTCCCATTGTTAATTTATACTCTGTATTTTAGCTATTGCATTGTACCTATTTTTCAGTCAATCTGTATTGTTCTTGAATTTCTTTATCTACTTTCAGAAACTCTTTATTAAGTCTCACATTCTTAAACATTTTTTCCCCTCTCTGTAATCTAACTTTTATTTGTCCACATAGTGGTACATGATCAATATTACAGTCATCACAAGGCATTTTATTTACATTAATTAAAGCATTTCTAAATCTATTATTAATAAGTATGTAATCAGTTTGGTTGCGTATGTTCTTATCAGGGCTTTTCCATGTGTATTATGTGTTTTATGGTGTTTAAACCATGTGTTTCCAATTATCATATCATTGATATTTGCCCATTCTATTAGGTTTTCTCCACTTTCATTTCTTGTACCCAAACCATAATTCCCCACGACACCCTCCTTTCCCCCTTTCCTACTTTTGCATTAAAATCTAAAAATATTATTTTTATTTCTTGTGATCCAATTTGAGCCATCGCCATTTCTATTTCATCGTAAAAGTGTTGTATTTCTTCATGACTACTGCTTGTTGTTGGTACTTATACTTGCATAATATTTATATCTATTGGTTTGCCTATGATTTTGACCATTATAACTCTATTATAACTCTATCTGAAATACACAAGTATCCATTAATTGACTTGGCTGTTTTTTCATAAATTATTATTCCTTCAACTTTTTCATGTGTATCCCCTCCAGAATAAATTATTGTGTGGTTGTCAGCTATAATTTTGCCCGATCCCTTCCATCTCATCTCACTTACACCTAGTATATTTATTTTCATGCTATCCAGATCTCTCTGAGAACATTGTTCAACTTTCCCAGCTCATTTAATGTCCTAACATTCCATGTTCCTACTTTAAATTTATGTAATTTAGTTACCGTTTTGCCATAAGTAACTGGATGACGGTCTGGTGTCACCTGTGGCTCGTGACTGTCCTTATCGGACGAGGATGTCCTAAGACAGTGATTAACGTCGTTCACTAACTCTGAAATATGTTTTGCCATGAAGTCTTGGGAAGTTAATGTGTGCCTTCCACATCCACATGGTAGTCTTTTATCTACGCCTTTGACAGTCATTTCAGACTGCAAGGACAATTGAGTGCCTTGCTCTGCTCAGCTGCAGATCTGTCCACTTATTCCGGTGGATACTCGGTCATGAATAGACATGATGAACACAAGTTAAAATTACTTTCACTGAAATGCAATACAATTTTCTAGTTTTAATGTCACCCCGAACGAGAAAAAAATAAAATAAAATTAACCTCAGGCTTCGTGAGACAATATAGAATTAACTCCAGACTACGTGAGAAAATGTAGAATTAACAGCAGCCTATAAGACGAAAATGTAGAATTAACTCCAGTCTATACGAGAAAATGTTGAACTAACTCCAGTCTACATGAGAAAATGTAGAATCAACTCCAGTCTATATGAGAAAATGTAGAATTAACCCCAGTCTAAATGAGAAAATGTAGAATTTACTCCAGTCTGTACGAGAAAATGTTGAACTAACTCCAGTCTACACGAGAAGATGTAGAATTAACTGCAGTTTACTTGTGAAAATGTAGAATTAACTCCAGTCTGTATGAGAAAATTTAGAATTAACCCCTGTTTTTATGAGAACAAGAAGAATTAACTCCGGTTTTTATGAGAAATGTCGAATTAACTCCAGTGTTTATGAGGAAATGAAGAATTACTCCAGTCCATACGAGAAAAATGTAGATTAACTGCATTTCAAGAGGAAATGTAGAATTAACTCCAGTCTATACGAGAACTGTAGAATTACTCCAGTCTACATGAGTAAAATACCAAATTAATTCACAAAAGAATTCACGAGCTTACTATAAAAGAATACCTACATCAATAGGCTGCCTGAAAACAAAGATGGACACATTATAAAGAAAAACATGAGATGCTACATAATGGTCAGATTATGTAGAAGACACAAATGCAATACTAGGAGTAGATAAGAAGGACCATCAGTTCTGACGATAGAAGTTCAGAATGCTCTTAAAACCAAATGAAATCTGACAAGACCTGGGGTCCAGAAAAACATCTCAACTGAAATGATCACTGCCTTGGAAGAATATGGAATAGACCAAGTCACTGTATAACTGTGCCACCTTCTCCAACTGTTTACACGGTCCATTGCTATGCTGTCCTTCTCTCCAACCCCCCCCCCCCACCCCCCCCATATCCATACCACTGTCTCCCCACACCTATATTTTCATATCAGACTGTTCGCATTTTTTCCCCTCTCTCAATCCTATCTGGCAACTATATTTAAACTCTGCAGCCAAGATCAATTGTTGAGTCAGGGAGAACTGTGTCTCCCACTGCACCGTCTCTTTCCTTGGCAGTTTGAGCTTTCAGCTCCAACTCTCTCATACGGAACTCATGGTCTCTGACTGCCTGCTCGGCCTCCATCTTCCTAACCTCAGCCTCCGCCTCAATCCTCTTGGCTTCGCGCACAGCCTGTCTGTAGTCTCTTTCCACCTCCTGCACATATTTCTGTAACTCCGCTCCATCATATCCCATCTCACGCCCTGTAGCCTGTACGTCAGCGACATTAAACCCAGCTGATGCCATCTTAAACTCAGAGGGCAAGGGACGAGGTAATTGTCTAATAAAATTTTTCTCACAATTACACAACAAGTTACATTACCACGACCACAACACGTCGTATGTCGGTCAGTCTGTGTCAGGAAGGAGGTATAGACAATAGCCAGGCACGGTAGGCAGAACCTATTGATAGAAAACAAGGATATCTGTCCCCTATCACTAAATCAGCCAGAACTCCACCAGGATTTCAAATATCCCGCGACGTGCCCCCAGAAATTGTAACATGCTACGTGGAGGGTCCTTCTCACCTGGCAAATCCGTCTTTTCTGCTGCCACATGGATACATTGTGGTTGTGATTTTTAGTTTTGTGTTTTTTTATATTTCGTTGTCGTATCTATCCGTGTTGTCTTGTACTTGACAAAGATTCTGAGAATCGAAACGTCGTTCTGTGTGTCGTATTGTACGCGTTTGTGTGTTTTTTATTTTATTATATTATTCATTTTATATATTTATTGAGTGCTTCTGATTTCGGATTTTCACCTGTATTTCGGGATACGAGATGGATTTCCTTGTAAGGTATGTGCCACGTGTTGATGTTTAGTACGTTTCTTCTCGCAGGAGCTTAATATACCTATTTGTTTCCAGTTCATATTGCAATAGAAGAGACACAGGCCAGAAGGCGATGGCTACAATCTCTGAGGTGGTCAAAACTGACCAATATCTGTTTCATGTTTGTGCCAGGACACACGGGTGTACAAGGCAACCAACCATCAGGCAAGGCTTAGCTGATGTGAGGAAGGGGCAGTGGCCCAGGCTGACATCCCGAACACCCTGAGGGAGGCAGCGGGAGTACACGACTCAAGGGTGGCTGTGATGACCAGACTGCAAGAATATCAAGTCAAACGGGGTCGAGCTAGACAAGAGAGTCATTCAGGAAGCCAGAGAAAAACAGTCAAACAGGAGGGGATCTCAGCACTTATAAACTAATTGTTCGGAGAGCAATGAGGATGATCTAACTAACCAAATAGCCCCTTTGCTCTTCCTATACTTACCTGCGCCGTCAGATTGTGAATGATGTCATTTCCGATCCAGAAGTCGGTGTCGGGGGTTCCAAACCCGTTCTTGTAGTCGTTCCAGGATCGAAAGAAATTGACGTCACCTTTCGTGCGCCTCTAGGGACAATATCCACAAATACACATTAACAACACTATTTTACATACATATTAATTGGAGAACCCTTGAGGCAATCAAGACACGTAATAAATAAATGTTCACGTATGTTTGGCGCTTATAGAAGTAGAAGAAAGAAGTAGGGAATTAGAGGACGCATTAGACAAAATAAAAATTGAAAGCTATAATAGTTACCGACCGGGATTCGAACCTGTCACCTCCAAAAGACGACAGCACAATGCTGTAGGAACATGTGTACTTCGAAGCATGGCAATATGCGTATAAGCACGTATGAGAATGTCCCGAGTTTTGTGATGACGTTTCTTGAATCAACTCATCTCCACGCCTTTTTCTCCAAGCCACTGTGGCGTTTCATATGCTTAACGAACTTTAGTTTCCCACAGACAATAAATATTGTCCACGAGCCAGATTTCTTCCATGTCCAGATCTGGCAGAGTGTCGGCATTTTTCTTCTTCTCGCCCCACAACATTCTAATAACTTTTCTGTAACATTTGATCTCAAAAGTCCCAATTTTCATCTTTAGTGATTGGAAATGCGACTATATATCAACTATCACAAATCCTGAAACATCCATACATACCTATGTCAGCAAAAAGACAGATAATAAATATCATATTCACACCAACCCTATGCTACCAATATCAAACTTGGATATTATTCAAATCAGATTTACCGACATTTTACATTACATTGGCACCTTTCCGTCTTGACAGACGATAGTTTGGTACATTGTGCTTCAAAAAGGCTTAATAACTGTCATATGGCAATAACTACGATCCATGGCGGTGGCGAGTGTGGCTGGTAAGGCCCATTCTTGCTGCAAATGTTTGCCCACAGTAGGTGCATGTGAAAACATGGTCATTTCCACCATTTTGCACCATCTTACGTCTCTCACGCTCTGTGTGTGCTTTTTCTGCAATCATTTTCTCCTTTGTCTTTATTCCATTTCTGATAGTTGCCCTCCATGCAACACGTTCAGCGGCGACGTGCTCCCATTGTGCATTATCAATGTCTGTATCAATCATGTCCCGCTTACACACATCTTTGTATCGTAGTAGAGGCCGACCCTGAGATCTCCTACCCGTCTGTAATTCACCAAAAAAGATGTCCTTTGGTATTCTACCATCATCCATCCTCCTAACGTGTCCTATCCATCTAAGTCTACGAAGACTGAGCATGGAATACACCGTCACACAACCTGATCTTTCCAATACTTCAGTATTTGTGATTTTGTCTTGCCACTTAATACCAAGTATTCTTCGCAGACACCGCATATGATAGCTGTTTAAAACGTTTCTCTTGGCGTGAGTAAGTTGTCCAGGTTTCACTGCCATAAAGAAGAGTACTAAGGACACAGGCTTGGTAGACGAGGACTTTTGTTTTGGCAGTAAGCTTCCTGTTCTCCCAGACTCTTTTTGCTAACATGTTCATTGTTGTTGCTGCCTTGCCAATCCTGATGTTGATTTCCTGATCGAGGGATAATTTGCTATTTACCTCTGATCCAAGATATGTAAAATGGTCTACTATCTCCAGTTCGGCGTCGTCAATAAAGATTGATGGTACACCATGTGCACCTTGTGACATAATCTGTGTCTTCTTTTTGTTAATTGTTAAACCAAATTCAGAACAAGCATTGGAGGAATGCAGATAGTAGATGTTGTAATTCTTCCTCAGAGTGGGTCGTAATCGCAGCATCATCCGCAAAAAAGCAACTCTCTGATTAGTACCCTGCTAATTTTGGTCTTGGCCTTCAATCTCTGAGCATTATAGAGGCCACCATCTGAGCGTGAGTGAATGTATATACCGTCATCCTGATCACGAAAGGCATATTTCAGTAGAAGTGAAAAGTATATCCCAAAGAGGGTGGGGGATAGTACACAACCTTGCTTAACTCCACTCTTGATTTCAAACTCTTCTGAAGTTGAGCCATCAAACTTGATTATACCCTTCATGCCTGTGTGGAACGATTCCACAATGGACAGAAGAGTTGGTGGACAGCCAATCTTCTTTAGTGCGTTGAACAGACCCTCACGACTGACCAAATCGAATGCCTTTGTGAGGTCGATGAAGGCAATAAACAGTGGCTGATTTTGTTCCCGGCATTTTTCTTGCATCTGTCGCAATGAGAATATCATATCAATGGTAGACCGGTTCTGACGGAAGCCGCACTGTGATTCGGGGTAGACTTGATCTCCCAGGACTTGAAGTCTGCGCAGGACAATTCTGGCAAATACTTTCCCAACAATACACAGAAGTGAGATACCTCTATAGTTGTTGCAGTCGCTCCGATCTCCCTTGTTCTTGTACAGTGTTATGATGTTTGAATCTTTGAAATCCTGTGGGACTTGTCCTTCTCGCCAGCATAGCTCTATTAGCTGGTGGATCTGTAGAGCGAGGGTGTCTAGCCCACTCCTGATCACCTCTATTGGAATCCCATCCTTACCTGGAGCCTTGCCAGATGCAAGCCCATTTATAGGACACTTAACTTCTGTTATAGTGGGAAGTGTGTCCAGGTGGTCAAGAGTTGGCAGGGCCTCTATGGCGTTGAGGGCATCATCCGCCAGCTTGGTCTCACTTGAGTAAAGCTCTAAATAGTGCTCGACCCATCTGTCCATCTGCTGTTTCTTATCAGTGATGATTTCTCCAGTCAAGGTTTTCAGCGGTGCACTTCTTTTGATCATTGGACCACAGGCTTTCTTTATCCCTTCATACATGCTTCTGATGTTTCCCTTATCACTTGCGATTTGAATGGACTCACATAACTTGATCCAATAGTCATTCGCACACTGCCTGGCAGCCTTTTGTACATCCTTCCTCGCTTGCTTCAGCTCACTCAGAGTGTTACGTGTTTGTCTTTCCTTGTTTCTTAAGAGAGCTTTCTTCTTCTTATCAATCAAGGGCTACAGTATCTGGCATTACCGACATTACTGTGAGAACATGTGTATATTTCAGCTTGAAGGATTTATCTAGTTATTTCACTTTACGTTGTGTGATTTCTGCAGTATGTACCTGACGAGATGCAGCGAAATATGCCAGGCAATAAATCGTGCAATCTATTGTTTGTGTCTTCGTTATTCAAAATCAGATTTAAACAAAATCAACACCTGTGAAATGAGATGTTTGAGAAGAGCTGCCAACAGTTGGAGCAACACCTTGTGCCACATGTACTGAAAGACAGATCAAGTGGTTTGGCCATTGTAGTATATTAAAACGTCCTTACCCTTTCCTAGCATTGACGCCCTTAAAAATATCACATGCCCTAGGTATAACAGTTTAAATACCTTATATTGGGGGAAAGAAAACAGCGATAGACTGACCGTGGCACAGCCAAATTTATTTGGCATTAGTTTAAATCTTGGCCTGGTAATTGAGGAAATACCTGGCCAAGATAGCTTTGGACAGCAGTCTATCTAGGAGACGGAAAACTCCAAATAAAATCCCCAAGTTCAAGGTGGACCAGCGTGCTGAGGAACTGGATGGCCATGGGTTAACTGGTCGTGAACGTTGGACGTCTGGCAGGCGTGCGGGGCGGCACCAGGCGTATGGACTCCTGCGGGACATCCCCTGCCTCTTCCCTAGCAAACAGGCAATGCTAGGGTGACCGTTTATTTCCTGAAATATCAAAACTTTGCCTATGGATTCATTTAAACACGGGAATCGTCGCCGGAGCTACGGAGCACGTGCTCTGCGCTTGACACATCCCTCAGAGGCTAGCGAAGAGAGAGTGAGGAGGAGAAGACGAGGAAATGGTGTGAGAAGACATAGAAAGAGGAGGGCAGGCGCCAGGAGAACAAGACGAAAAGTGGAGCGACTAGGTTTCAACTATGCAAGAGTGGGATACTGGAATTGTCGCAGTGCCAGACAGAGAGGTCCTGTATTGGAGAGACTAATATATGATTTTGATGTCCTCATGCTCCAGGAGCTAAATACAGACAAATACCATTGCCCTGGGTACGCCAGTTATATAAACCCTACTGGGCAGAAGAGACATGGACAAGGTCTGCTGGTGAAGGAAGGAGTGAAGCATGTGGTACTTGACTTGAGCCAGTGGAATCACAATGCAGGAGAGATCCAGGGTATACAAATGGAGATTGGTGGCTTAAGTTGGAACATCATAAATGTATATGCCACAGTGGACTGTTTTGTCAGAAAGGAACACTGGGACTGGCTTAAGGAACTGGAGGAATTACCAGGTGATAGGCTACTCATATGTGGAGACTTCAATGCAAGGTACAGAGATTGGGACAGTAGGTGGAGAAAATCGACAGGGAATTGCCTTGCGGATGCCATGGTGGACTCCGATGTGGTCTGCATAAATGATGGTAGGCCGACTAGAATGGCAATGAGGCCTGGCGATGCAGACACAGCTATTGACTTGGCACTTGTCTCCCAGTCATCAGTCCTTGATGTAAAGTGGACTGTTTTGAATGACCATGGGAGTGATCACATGCCATGCTCAGTCCTGATCTCTAAACCCAGGAAAGTTAAAGCTGGGAGAGCGCGCAAGACCTTCCGGTATGAGAGGACCGATTGCCTTCTTGGACGCCTCAGGCAAGGGGCATGCAACAGGACTGTAAAAACTCCCTTTTTGCAGCCCCCATGGTGGACCCCAGAAGTAGACCATGCTTGGAAAGCAAAGAGAGCTGCAGTGAAGCAGCTAAAGAAAGTGCGACAGACACTTCAAAGCTCACGAGAGGAAGTGGACACAGCGGAAAATGTCAAGAAAGACAAGGTGGAGGTTTTCAAGCGCTGTGCTGCAGAGGCCAAAAAGGCAAAATGGGAATGTTTCATGAAGGAGATTGGAGGTGATAAAACACTGCGAAAATTCTGGAAACTGCACAGGCAAATGCAGAGAAAAGATCGGCCTATGACAGTGGGAACAATTTATAGAGATGATGGTGTGCGCGTGACAACAGACAAAGAGAAAGGGGAGGCATTTCTCCAGAGATTTTTAGAGCAGACCAATCATAATGATGCGGACACCAGGGATGCAGTTAGAGAGGAGTTATCTGGCACCACGAAGAATATGCAGTATGAAGACATCATACGGGTGGAAGATGTTAAACACATTTTGAAAAAGGCAAAAGACACGGCACCAGGGCCCGATGGGGTCAGGTATGGCCACATGAAGGGTTTGAGCGATGCAGACCTGGAGGAGATGACCGACTGCTTTAACCAGAGCATTAGGACAGCATCAGTACCGCAGGATTGGGTGCACAGCTATCTCATCCCTCTCCCAAAACCATTCAAGGATCAGTCAAAGCTTAGCGGCTTTAGAATCATCACCCTTCAAAATACATTTGGGAAGGTTCTAGAGAAGATAGTCGCTGTCAAGCTGCAAGAGTTTTTGGAAAGCGGGAAGCTTCTTCCAAGAGGCCTGGGGAGCTACAGGCCAGGAAAAGATACCTGGTCAAATGCAGCCACTTTTGCCTTTGACGTTTATGAGGGGTTCCAGAGTAGACAAGAAACGATGGCGGCAGCGCTTGATCTCGAGGATGCGTACAATAGAGTTCGATATGATATTTTGATGACCGCACTGATGGAGAAGGGGGTCAATCCCTGGTTGGTGAACTGGATAGCAGCCGTCCTGCACTCTCGTCGGGTTGCTCTCCGTCTGGGTGCATGGACCTCAGAGCCACATATTTTAACCCCGGGACTGCCACAGGGATCTGCAGTCTCACCGGTGCTCTTTAATGTGTATACGAGCAAGATTGCAAACCTAGAAGCACCAGGGGTTGGAAGAATACTAACATTTGCAGATGATATTCTTGCATATAGGCAGGGGAGAGATAGGGAGCAAACAGCCCAGGAGCTACAGGCGACAGTAGACAAAGTGATTGACTGGTGCACTGAAATGAGTGCTGTCATCCACCCGGAAAAGGCGGCTGTTTTGTGGTGCTCTCTGGACAACAGGATTGTGAGAGCGGATGTCCCAAGCCTCACGATAGATGGTAGAAATGTCAGCAGAGAGAACAAACTGAAGTATCTGGGGATCACATTTGACAGGAGCCTATCCTTCAAGGACCATGTGGAGACGGTTGTGACAAGATCTCAAAAGGGACTCAGTGCACTTAAAACTATGGCTGCAATGGACACAGAGCAGAGAATGCTTTTCACACTATACCAGCACTTGATCCTCTCAGTAATTGATTATGGATTAGGTCTGCTCACTGTCTCAGAGAATCAGCTGGTGAAGTTAGAGCGCATACACAACGAAGCGATGCGGGTCATTCTGGGATGCACTAGAGACACCCCAGTAGTGTGTATGCGTTACATCCTTGGTCTGCCGACTGTTGCTGGTAGGCTCAAGGTGATGCAGGCGAGGGCATACCTCAGAGTAGCTGCAGACACAGACCACCCACTGCATGAGGCGCTGGACGCAGTTAAGGGTCAGCGACTGATAAGAGGGAAATCATGGATGGCTCAGGCAGAGGATACGATCAGACAGGTGTGCCCCTTGGAGAACATTAGGCGTGGAGAGGAGTGGGTCAGAGTGCCAGCGGAGCAGTCAGAATTGTGCAGAGTTATAATCACATTAAGCCGGGAGTGCAGGGAGTGGCCAGCAGGGGCCACGGAAGTGGAAATCCAGCAACTAATTCAGGACAATGCTCACTCGGGTGATGTGATTATCTACACAGATGGTTCGGTGTCAAGAGGTGAGAAAAGTGGCTGGGGGTTCATAGCCAAAGCCAATGGTCGACGTTTGGGGCAGGAGAGCCTGGCATATGATACCACAACATCCAGCTTAAGAATGGAGGTGGAGGCGGTCACTGCGGCTCTCCGCTGGATGGAGAATACGACACACACACACACATCGTGATTGTAACTGACTCAGAAAGCATGCTGACGAGGGTGAGGACGGGCAGGCTTCGTGCGGAGTGGCTTGCTTCGCTTCGGAGGTCACGGTTGACAAGCATCGCCTGGATCTTTTCTCCGGAGCATGCCGGTGTGCTGGGAAATGAACAGGCGGACAGATTGGCTGGCTCTGCAGAACTTAATGGAGTATTGATACATGACAAGGCAGACGTGGTTGCGGCCTTGTGAAAGCACGTGCACACCTTGGAGGAGCAAATGGATTACTATGGTCTGGCAAGAATGAGACAGCGAGGAGTGACGAGGGGATCTGGCCGACGCTCAAAGCTCAGAGAAAAGGCGAGACGGACATATAATCAGATTGCTACTGGTACTATTAGTGCCTAGCAAGCCGGCAGGGGATCTTCATACTGCTCGTAGAAAAACCAAGAAGTATAAACGGACAGACGCCATTTTTGCTCTTAGACAACTTATAGAAAAATCAATTGAATTCAATGAAACACTCTACTTAGCCTTTGTCGACCAAGAAAAGGCATTTGATAGGGTAGATAGAAACAAGCTGTGGGAAATCCTTAAACAATATGGAGTGAGTACACATCTAACAAACCTATGCAGAAGTTTATACAACAACAGTGAATGCATAGTGAGAGCAACTGGAGAACACTCAGAACCCTTCACCATAAGATCTGGAGTACGACAAGGTTGTGTCCTGTCCCCTCTCTTGTTCATAACATATATAGACAACATATGTAAAGAAACCAGACAAGCAGAGACAGCAAGAATACCGCATGACGAGAACACAGAAGAAGAACCATCTGCAAATCTAACCATTAGAGAACTCCTGTTTGCGGACGACCAAGCACTAATAGCAAAATCAGAAGCTGAATTACAAGACCACATGAATAGTCTAAACGAAATGTGTAGGGAACATAACATGAAAATTAGCACAAGCAAAACAGAGGTAATGACTATAACTAAAGAAGAACAAACAGCAACAATTCACCTAAACGAACATCCCTTGAAACAAGTAAAGAGCTTCAAGTACCTAGGAAGTATAATATCATCAAATGGCAGATCAGAAGACGAGATCGAAAATAGGTGCAATAGGGCAAATCAACTCATTGGACAAATGGCACCAATACTAAAGAACAAACATGTATCAATAACTACTAAGAAAGCACTTTACAACACAATCTTCCTACCAACTCTCTGCTACCAATGCCAAACCTGGACAATGACAGAAAAAGAGAAAAGAAAAATCACAACAACAGAAATGAGGTTTCTGAGAAGAATACTCAACGTATCAAGAAGAGATAAGATCAGAAATGAAGAAATCAGGACTAAAGTAGGGGTTAAAGCTGCTCTAGATTTTATTAGAAAGCAGCAAGTCAAATGGTTTGGCCATGCAAGTAGGCTACCAGTCAACAGCATGCCACAACAAGCAATGATGTACAGACCAGATGGAAACAGAGGAAGAGGCCGACCACGTAAACGTTGGACTGAGGGAATAACAGAATCCATGGGAATGTCGATATACGAAGCCCATAACCGGGCACTCTCACGAAGTTTATACTTCACCTCGACACAGCAAGGTACAAGAGGAACATGATGAGATGAGATGAGACTATTAGTATTGGAACTCTTCGCTGGCTGATGAGGATGGGGACGGAGCGCTTATGAGAATGCCCCGAATGCTGTGATGTCGATTTCTAAATCAATCAATCAATCAATCAATACCTGGCCAAGACCGGGACTAATTTTAAAACAAAGGGTTTTTAATAGCCATTTTGGTTCAAGAGAACAAAGGGAGCAGACGTCAGCAGACGTCAGCCTTCCCCTGCGCTGGGAAGAACAGTTTAGCCCAAAAATATGTCATTCTCTGGAGCAATTGGTATGTGAAATATACATTATAAATATGTATTCATGTATTTTGATACCATTGTGTAAATCTAAGAATTATTAAGATGTTAAATCAATTATTCTTGTAAACTAGAGTCTGATTGATGTTTACTACTAAAGGGCGATGCTGTGCCACGCTGACAAATTTCCATACTTACAATTTCTAATTCCTATGTTAAAACCTCTTCTAGGCATTGTTAAACTATATCTCACTATCAATGCTTATAATCTGTAAATATCCCATGTAGTGTAAATTCACTGTAAAGGACATTTCAGGAAACTTTTATCCATGCGGAAGCATACTATTGATCACGCATATTATGGACTCTAGTTCATTGTGGATAAATTGCTTGGCCACCTGCTAATCTGTAACTTGAGCTATCGTGCCATTGTTGGTACAATCTTCTTGTTAACATATTAGTAACCACACAATAGGTGTGATGGACATGACATTTTCATAAATATTGCTAGGAAAATGCCATGTTTGATGTTTGATCAAGAATGAAGAAAGAAAACACATAATATAATTGAATGTTCTGATAGGATGTGCCTTCAATCCGCATCACCTCACTGTGGTAGGGGCATAAGCGAAGATTGATGTTCATAAATTACTTGCAATATTCAGAAGACTGGGCCATGCGGCATAAGTTATTTCTGATAAATAACACTTCAAATACTAGCAGCAATTGGCAAATTATATCACAGCGTTCACAAACCCCATGCTGCTATAGGCAGGCGGGAAGAACAGAATATTTATTCTAGTTTTATGGGGTGGATAATGGGAGGAAATATCTAAAAAATGGCTCCTGCATTACTATTATCACTATTATTATGATGATTAGTAGGATTATATGAAGGATTCATGTTTTCTCTGTTATGAGATTTATGTATATTCTGTCATTATTGTTATTCATACATGAGGGGTGTGCATGTTTGTTTTCCTCGGTATGAGATTTACATATATTCTGTCATGATTGTTATTCATACATGAGGAATATACCTGTTTGGTTTTCTCAGTATGATATATATATATATATATATATATATATATATATATATATATATATATATATATATATATATATATATATATATATATATATATATTCTGTTCATGTTTGTTACTATTACTGTGGGAAATATACATTTTAATGTGACTCCTGTGGAGACTTGATGAGATGATGTAAGAAACCTTGCGTATGGCAGTACACAAGAAGATAATGTGAACCATATGGTTATTGGCCTTGGCTAACTGCGAAGGAATGGAGACGAGAAATCTGAAACAAAAGAGCTTATGTCTGGACTATTCTCTTCAAAGTATGACCAATGCACTAGCAAAGTGTTGGATAGAAAGGATGGCTTCACACATCAGAAAGTCTCAGTAACAACATGGGGAATAATACAGAGTGAGAAAATACCTTACTCACATTTAGAGTCAGAATGGATCTACAACAAGCAAGGAGGGACATGGGACTTGGAAACCCACTCCTTTCTCCCTCTCCTTTTGTTATTTGTATTTGTGTGTGACAATGTTATCACACCACAAAGTATTAATGCGTGGAATTGCATTCTTTTGTCATCCCTAGCTCTAGACAGAAAAGCAAGTGGTGGATTATTTTGGACATTATCACCAGCCGGAAATTGGGAAAAAAGCCGGTAAAATGGACATAATGTCCCATACAAACAGTCTGGATCTAACCACCAACGTTAATATCTGCACGTATCAGTTGCCTAGCCAGCAAACGACATGTTCGAAGACGATTGACCCTACGCTATTGAACCTGTCCTACTTCTGTCAGGATAACCAGGATGGACTTCCTTATCAGAATGTTGACAAAGACAAACGGATATACCTAGTACACAGTTAGCACAAAGGATAAACCGTCCCACTTCAGGGAAGTACCACCTGATGTAGCGTCAAGCAGCGAGGTCAACGAAACTATGGGACAGTCCCAGTTTTCTATTCAGCATTGAATAAGCCTTCAACACAAAGTCATTTAGCGGCGAAGTTCATCAGGTTCTAGATTGTAACACCACTGGGAATACACTGAAATACACCATGATAACAACCAACTCAAACCAACTGAAATTCACCTTGATAACAGTAAGTTCAACACCTGAATACCAACGCAAGACACCGAATGAAGCTAGTGGAGTAATATGTACACACACACAGCAGAAAATCATTGGACTGTTTGCAGACGCTCAATTTGTGTGCCGGAAACTTATTCATCTCCTGATTCATGTATGGGCAGATAAATCCTGGACATAGTCACAGATGCTACCGAATGACTCTCAGCCATATATGTTCTTACACTGGACTGAATACCAACGAATGACTCTTTGCTGGTCCCAAGTCAACCGAAACGCCATCATCAAGTGTGGAATGGGTTACAGGTGACTAGGTGGGTGTAAAAGCTTTGTGAAAAGAAGTGGGATTCTGATATCGGAAGCAGAGCAGCTGAATGGCCGTCTTGGCACCATGTATGGTGAGATGGGAAAGTACCTTCTGCAGAGCTTAAGTGGAAATTCCTGGAAGTAAGACCAGCCTAGGCCCCAAAAATTCACAACGGCACCGAGCCTACTTGCAACAGAAGAATTCGTGCTTTCAGCCCCATGGAGGGGATATGTGTAAATTCTATTCTTGGATTATGGAGTATGGTTTTTACCAACCAATTACCAGTGAATATAAATGTGACGAACACAACTGAGTGCAATTCTTTAGGTACCCAGATAATGGGAAACTGTGATCTACTATACATAAGGGATGAACAGTGAACAGTACAACAGGAGAGTAAAGGACAACAAACCGCTAATTAATTAGTTAGTATTATGTCCTGCATGTAGTGTTTGATTTGTTTTGTGAACACACGCCAATGTTTTGTTGTTGTTACATCATTAGGTTTCAATGGTGTTAGAGCCAAGTATTGGTTATTGTTTTGGTTTTGTACATGAATATGATATGCAGTAGGTGATTTTATGAACTCATACCATGGTTTCTTTTTGTGTAAAAACCAATGGATGGTTCAATGGTGGTATAACCAATTATTTGTTGTTTAGGGTGAGTACATGAATATGATTATACTAATTTTGGGACAATGGGATTGTCATATGGGATTGTACACCTATGTCATATTTCATGTGATTTTATACCTATGTCCTATGTCATGTCATGCAAAGCCCAGAACTTAATATGGCCATTATATGTTTATATGTTACCTCTGAATTGAGTTTATTCCTGAACAGTATGTCCAAATGTTGATGTCTACATCAATTGATGTTTCTTCAACCGTGGCTGTTTATATGTTGTAACCAACCAATGTCCTATAACACCAAATAACAATTAGGTGATTGAGTGGGAGGGGAAACCTACACACAGATACCTTTGCTTTAAGGATTGAAGGGAGTCTAGGGAGTCTTTGTGGCGAAGTGGTCAAGCCGTTTGACTCGTGCTCAGAAGGTTGTGGGTTCGATTCCGGGCCGCACTCTTCGGTTTACGAGTTAAATGTTTCAGAGACTCCTGTGGGTCGTCGCTAAAAGCTACGGAGTTCGTGCTTTGTGCGACGTTTTCCGTACTGCGGAAAGAGACCGAGCCATATGGGATAAAATCCGGTGCAATGAAGTCGACCCTATCGACTTTTAAGCGACTTTTTTTTAAGCGATTGAAGTGTTTTTCTCCTTGTGTTTGTGGTACATTTCCCTGATTACCTTTTTATCCTAGAAGTGAAAAGAGAATCAACCTAAAACCCCTAGACTTTGAACAAAATATTCTCATATATTAAAATCAACATCCCACAGCCATCTTGTTAAAATGCAACACCATCAACTACCAGCACTGGCCCAACATTAAAGAAGATCAGCTACGACAGCATGAGAAGAAAATGGATTGACGACATCAAAGACATATAAGAGACCTGTTGGGACAGATTATTGTACATACAACATAGATATAGGAGACCTATTGGGTCACATTGGTGTACATACAACATAGATATAGGAGGCATGTTGGGACAGATTATTGTACATACATCATAGATATAGGGGACCTGTTGAGACAGATTATTGTACATACATCATAGTTATAGGAGACCTATTGAGACAGATTATTGTACATACATCATAGATATAGGAGACCCGTTGAGACAGATTATTGTACATACATCATAGATATAGGAGACCCGTTGAGACAGATTATTGTACATACATCATAGATATAGGAGACCCGTTGAGACAGATTATTGTACATACATCATAGATATAGGGGACCTGTTGAGACAGATTATTGTACATACATCGTAGATATAGGGGACCTGTTGAGACAGATTATTGTACATACATCGTAGATATAGGGGACCTGTTGAGACAGATTATTGTACATACATCATAGTTATAGGAGACCTATTGAGACAGATTATTGTACATACATCATAGATATAGGAGACCTATTGAGACAGATTATTGAAAAGACAACATAGATATAGGGGACCTGTTGGGATAGATCGTTGTACATACAACATATATATAGTAGACCTGTTGGGATAGATCGTTGTACATACAACATATATATAGTAGACCTGTTGGGATAGATCGTTGTAAATACAACATATATATAGTAGACCTGTTGGGGTGGATTGTTAGACATACATCATAGATATAGGAGACCTATTGAGATAGATTGTTCAACTCCTCGTACATACAACATAGATAGCCAATATACTCACCTGTATGACTACCCACCCTCCACCATCGGTCCGAGTGTCACACAGGGACACAGTTCTGTTCCACAAGTTAATCTTCTCTCTGGGGCTAGTGCTCGGCATGCCGCGGAAACAGGACAGATGTGTTTTCTGAAAGGACATAATTTTCATTGACACATTTCCTGTAACCTCACGATCGGCTGAGGACAACAACAACGACAGCAGCAGTAAAAACAACAATAGTAAGCAAAACGACAACAGCCACAAAAACAACAACAACGATAGCAAACGAAACAACAACACAAGAACATCAACAACACAATTACTAATTATTATAATATATCTCATATAATAAGAACAATAAAAACAACACAACTACCACTACTACCGCCAGACCAGCACTACTACTACTACTACTACTACTACTACTACTACTACTACTACTACTACTACTACTACTACTACTACTACTACTACTACTACTACTACTACTACTACTACTACTACTACTACTACTACTACTACTACTACTACTACTACTACTACTACTGCTGCTACTACTACTACTACTACTACTACTGCTACTACTACTACTACTACTACTACTACTACTACTACTACTACTACTGCTACTACTACTACTACTACTACTACTACTACTACTACTACTACTACTACTACTACTACTACTGCTACTACTACTACTGCTGCTACTACTACTACTACTACTACTACTACTACTACTACTACTACTACTACTACTACTACTACTACTACTACTGCTGCTACTATTACTACTACTACTACTACTACTGCTACTACTACTACTACTACTACTACTACTACTACTACTACTACTACTACTACTATTATTGCTGCTGCTGGTGCTACTACTACTACTACTACTACTACTGCTACTACTACTACTACTACTACTACTACTACTACTACTACTACTGCTACTACTACTACTACTACTACTGCTACTACTACTACTACTACTACTACTACTACTACTACTACTACTACTACAGTGTACTACTACTACTACTACTACTAATACTGCTACTACTACTACTACTACTACTACTACTACTACTACTACTACTACTACTACTACTACTACTACTACTGCTGCTACTACTACTACTACTACTACTACTGCTACTACTACTACTACTACTACTACTACTACTACTACTACTACTACTGCTACTACTGCTACTACTACTACTACTACTACTACTACTACTACTACTACTACTACTACTGCTACTGCTACTACTACTACTACTACTACTACTACTACTACTACTACTACTACTACTACTACTACTACTACTACTGCTACTACTACTACTACTACTACTACTACTGCTACTACTACTACTACTACTACTACTACTACTACTACTACTACTACTACTATTATTGCTGCTGCTGGTGCTACTACTACTACTACTACTACTGCTACTACTACTACTACTACTACTACTACTACTACTACTACTACTACTACTACTACTACTGCTACTACTACTACTACTACTACTGCTACTACTACTACTACTACTACTACTACTACTACTACAGTGTACTACTACTACTACTACTACTACTACTGCTACTACTACTACTACTACTACTACTACTACTACTACTACTACTACTACTACTACTACTACTACTACTATTATTATTATTGCTGCTGCTGATGCTACTACTACCTGCTGCTCTAAAACAACAACAACATGCCCGTGTGTTGCCGGGGCCCATACGGGGGAGTAAAGGATAGTAACACTGTTGCCTACCATGCACGTCGTAAGAGGCGACCAAGGAGGCTAAGGTTCCGTCGCGCTGCTATTGAGTGAGTGCGTGGCGCGACACTGTGAGCTGTGAATTTCGTGTGGAATGCTTTTACATCTGTCCGCAGTTGGTTTTAGTGTGAACTGCATGTTCGGAACGATGACGTCCGGTTTTTGCTGGATTGACTGGTTTGCCTTTTCGGTTCACGAGTGCATTTTTCAGGAGACTCATGGGAGTCGTCGCTGTAGCTACGGAGTTCGTGTTTTGTGCGGCGCCTTCGGTGGGTCGCCCTGCGGAAAGAGACCGAGCCATATGGGATACAACTCGGGTAAATGAAGTCTTTCTGGTAACTGCCGTTTCCATCAACGATGAACTGTATATTTCGTGGAGGACTTTTGTGTTGGCATTCTGGCGGCGGCATTATGCACAGTGTACCTGTGCAGGCTGATGGCTTACCGACACTCCTGTCTGTTCAATTGTTCACATACGGTAGTGAGGAGCATTTTGTATGATATTCACTGGCACAGGAACGGAGCAATATGGGGACGACCCGTTCCGTCAAGTTGGAACCTCGACTAACTAACTAACTAACTAACTAACTAACTAACTAACTAACTAACTAACTAACTAACTAACTATATAACTAACCAACAACAATAACAACAACAATAACTACTACTACTACTACTACTACTACTACTACTACTACTACTACTACTACTACTACTACTACTACTACTACTGCTACTAATACTACTACTACTGCTGCTGCTTTTGCTGCTGCTGCTGCTACTACTACTGTCATTGGCCCCTTGCCGTCTTGACAGACGATAGTTTGTGCTTTAAAAAGGCATAATAACTTTTAACTATGGCGGTAGCGAGTGTGACTGATAAGGCCAATTTGGGTGCATGTGAACACGTGGTCATTTCCACCATCATGCACCATATTACGTCTCAAACGCTTGGTGTGTGACTTTTCTGCAATAATTTTCTCCTTTGACTTTATTCCATTTGTGATATTTGCCCTCCATGCAACACGTTCAGCGGCGACTTGCTCCCAATGTGCATTATCAATGCCTGTATCAATCATGTCCCGCTTACACACATCTTTGTATCGTAGTAGAGGCCGACCCTGAGATCTCTTACCCATCTGTAATTCACCAAAAAAGATATCCTTTGGTATTCTACCATCATCCATCCTCCTAAGATGTCCTATCCATCTAAGTCTACGAAGACTGAGCATGGAATAAACTGTCACACAACCTGATCTTTCCAATACTTCAGTATTTGTGATTTTGTCTTGCCACTTAATACCAAGAATTCTTCGCAGACACCGCATATGAAAGCTGTTTAAGTTGTTCTCTTGGTGTGAGTAAGTTGTCCAGGTTTCACTGCCATAGAGAAGAGTACTAAGGACACAGGCTTGATAGACAAGGACTTTTGTTTTGGCAGTAAGCTTCCTGTTCTCCCAGACTCTTTTTCTTAACCTGTTCATTGTTGTTGCTGCCTTACCAATCCGGATGTTGATTTCCTGATCTAGGGATAATTTGCTATTTACCACTGATCCTAGATATGTAAAATGGTCTACTATCTCTAGTTCGGCGTCATCAATAAAGATTGATGGTACCCCATGTGCACCTTGTGACATAATCTGTGTCTTCTTTTTGCTAATTGTTAAACCAAATTCAGAACAAGCATTGGAGAATGCAGATAGTAGACATTGCAATTCTTCCTCAGAGTGGGTCGTAACTGCAGCATCATCTGCAAAAAGCAACTCTCTGATCAGTACCCTCCTAATTTTGGTCTTAGCCTTCAATCTCTGAGCATTGTAGAGGCCGCCATCTGAGCGTGAGTGAATGTATATACCACCATCCTGATCATGAAATGCATATTTCAGTAGAAGTGAAAAGTATATTCCAAAGAGGGTGGGAGCTAGTACACAACCTTGCTTAACTCCACTCTTGATTTCAAATTCTTCAGAAGTTGCACCATCAAACTTGATTATACCCTTCATGCCTGTGTGGAACGATTCCACAATGGACAGAAGAGTTGGTGGGCAGCCAATCTTCTTTAGTGCCTTGAACAGACCCTCACGACTGACTAAATCAAATGCCTTTGTGAGGTCGATGAAGGCAATAAACAGTGGTTGATTCTGTTCACGGCATTTTTCTTGCATTTGTCGCAATGAGAATATCATATCAGTGGTAGACCGGTTCTGTCGAAAGCCACACTGTGATTCGGGGTAGACTTGATCTCCTAGGACTTGAAGTCTGCGCAGAACAATTCTGGCAAATACTTTTCCAACAATACACAGAAGTGAGATACCCCTATAGTTGTTGCAGTCGCTCCGATCGCCCTTGTTCTTGTACAGTGTTATGATGCTTGAATCTTTGAAATCCTGTGGGACTTGTCCTTCACGCCAGCATAGCTCTATTAGCTGGTGGATCTGTATAGTGAGTGTGTCTTGCCCACTCCTGATAACCTCTATTGGAATCCCATCCTTACCTGGAGCCTTGCCAGATGCAAGTTCATTTATAGCACACTTAACTTCTGTTATGGTGGGAAGTGTGTCCAGGTGGTCAAGAGTTGGTAGAGCCTCTATGGCGTTGAGGGCATCATCCGCTAGTTTGGTCTCACTTGAGTAAAGCTCCAAATAGTGCTCTACCCATCTGTCCATCTGCTGTTTCTTATCAGTGATGATTTCTCCAGTCAAGGTTTTCAATGGTGCACTTCTTTTGATCACTGGACCGCAGGCTTTCTTTATTCCTTCATACATGCTTCTTATGTCTCCCTTATCACTTGCGATTTGAATGGACTCACATAACTTGATCCAATAATCATTTGCACACTGCCTGGCAGCCTTTTGCACATCCTTCCTAGCTTGCCTAAGCTCACTCAGAGTGTTACGCGTTGGTCTTTCCTTGTTTCTTAAGAGAGCTTTCTTCTTCTTATCAATCAAGGGCTGCAGAGTCTCGCTGTTGGCTGCAAACCAGTCCTGCCTCTTATGATCCACAGTGCCGTAAACCCTTACGGCAGTTTTATAAAGAGTTTCCTTAATTTGACCCCACTTTTCATTTACTGTACAATTTTCTGGTGTATCAGTGAAAGCGTCTTCAAGTTGCTGTTGAAACTGAAAGCACTTTTCAGGATCATGAGTGTTAATAATATTAATCCTGAGG
>JACEFZ010008827.1:27500-85000 GCA_014155875.1 Cepaea nemoralis
GTCTCACTGAGATTTTATAGATTATATAACTGTCTCACTGAGGTTTCAAAGATTATATAACTGTCTCACTGAGATTTTATAGATTGTATAACTGTCTCACTGAGATTTTATAGATTGTATAACTGTCTCACTGAGGTTTCAAAGATTATATAACTGTTTCACTGAGATTTTATAGATTGTATAACTGTCTCACTGAGGTTTCAAAGATTATATAACTGTCTCACTGAGATTTTATAGATTGTATAACTGTCTCACTGAGATTTTATAGATTGTACAACTGTCTCACTGAGATTTTATAGATTATATAACTGTCTCACTGAAGTTTTAAAGATT
The DNA here is from genome assembly GCA_014155875.1 of Cepaea nemoralis. Classification (NCBI taxonomy): domain Eukaryota; kingdom Metazoa; phylum Mollusca; class Gastropoda; order Stylommatophora; family Helicidae; genus Cepaea; species Cepaea nemoralis. The sequence goes on from JACEFZ010008827.1 coordinate 27,834, forward strand.
GTATAACTGTTTCACTAAAGTGTCAAAGATTGTATCTGTCTCACTAAAGTTTGAAAGAGTGCAACTGTCTCACTGAAGTGCCAAACATTGTATTTACAGATACAGTTAGCCATAAAGGGCGGCGGTGTGGTATGATCTAGGCGTTCGTATCGGGGGAGGAGGGAGGGGGGGGGGGTTGGGTTCGTATTACAAACAAATTAACCTGGCTTCCGGGATCGATCCTGCCTAAAGTGGGTGCATGGAAATGTTCTAGGAAGTGAAAGCTGCCGGCATGATACCGACCACGTGACCTGCGTTAGTGCAGTATGGTCTATAGACATATGAGACTTGCCTCATACGTTAGTGCAGTATGGTCTATAGACATATGAGACTTGCCTCATACGTTAGTGCAGTATGGTCTATAGACATATGAGACTTGCCTCATACGTTAGTGCAGCATGGTCTATAGACATATGAGACTTGCCTCATACGTTAGTGCAGCATGGTCTATAGACATATGCGACTTGTCTCATACGTTAGTGCAGTATGGTCTATAGACACATGAGACTTGCCTCATTCGTTAGTGCAGTATGGTCTATAGACATATGAGACTTGCCTCATACGTTAGTGCAGTATGGTCTATAGACATATGAGACTTGCCTCGTACGTTAGTGCAGCATGGTCTATAGACATATGAGACTTGCCTCATACGTTAGTGCAGTATGGTCTATAGACATATGAGACTTGCCTCATACGTTAGTGCAGTGTGGTCTATAGACATATGAGACTTGCCTCATACCTTAGTGCAGTGTGGTCTATAGACATATGAGACTTGCTTCATACGTTAGTGCAGTATGGTCTACAGACATATGAGACTTGCCTCATACGTTAGTGCAGTATGGTCTATAGACATATGAGACTTGTCTCATACGTAAGTGCAGTATGGTCTATAGACATATGAGACTTGCCTCATACGTTAGTGCAGCATGGTCTATAGACATATGAGACTTGCCTCATACGTTAGTGCAGCATGGTCTATAGACATATGAGACTTGCCTCATACGTTTAGTGCAGCATGGTCTATAGACATATGAGACTTGCCTCATACGTTAGTGCAGTATGGTCTATAGACATATGAGACTTGTCTCATACGTTAGTGCAGCATGGTCTATAGACATATGAGACTTGCTTCATACGTTAGTGCAGTATGGTCTACAGACATATGAGACTTGCCTCATACGTTAGTGCAGTATGGTCTATAGACATATGAGACTTGTCTCATACGTAAGTGCAGTATGGTCTATAGACATATGAGACTTGCCTCATACGTTAGTGCAGCATGGTCTATAGACATATGAGACTTGCCTCATACGTTAGTGCAGCATGGTCTATAGACATATGAGACTTGCCTCATACGTTAGTGCAGCATGGTCTATAGACATATGAGACTTGCCTCATACGTTAGTGCAGTATGGTCTATAGACATATGAGACTTGCCTCATACGTTAGTGCAGCATGGTCTATAGACATATGAGACTTGCCTCATACGTTAGTGCAGTATGGGCTATAGACATATGAGACTTGCCTCATACGTTAGTGCAGCATGGTCTATAGACATATGAGACTTGCTTCATACGCCGAGTAGGCTTTAGGCGTGTGAAAGGGATTACCCCTCCCCCTTCCCACTGAGCTTACTTACATAGGTAACCAAACTTACGTCTACTGCAGAACTTGACGTGTCAGGTGGGATGCAGGACGCGTTCAGAAATCTCTCAATTCTGGAGAATTCCTGCAAGGCGCTGTTTAATGCTTCTGTCTGCGTCTTCAGCTGCGCCGCCATCTCAGAGAGTATGTGCAAGATGGTGGCTGCAAACAGGGAAGCATTAATACTGACATTATAACAGGCTCAAGTCGGATGCTGCTGTCTTTGAATGAAAACACAATGTATTCTTGAGAAGTGCGATGGAAAGAAATACGCATACAGCTTCGTGCGAAATGTATTAACTCCAGCCTTTATCAACGGAACAACAAGAACAAACAACGAAAAAAAGGAATAAAACCGTATCTCGATGGAGTCAAATCGAGGAAAATTGGAACTTAAAAGGGAAATAAGTGGTACCTCGCGTTATGATCATCTCAGGTCACGAACAATTCGGGTTACGAACAAAATCTTCGAAATTCTTTTGTCTCTGGTAACGATCAGTGCCTCGGGTTACGAACGAAGGCAAGAGAGAGAGAGAGAGAGAGAGAGAGAGAGAGAGAGAGAGAGAGAGAGAGAGAGAGAGAGAGAGAGAGAGAGAGAGAGAGAGAGATAGATAGATAGAGAGAGAGAGAGAGAGAGAGAGAGAGAGAGAGAGAGAGAGAGAGAGAGAGAGAGAGCAAGGTTTAACGTTAGAGACAAATGATTGTGTACAGTAAAAACGAAGGCCACGCAGTACTAACATCGCTTAGCGCCAGCCTAGTAGCATAGTTTTGCACTCGTGCGCAGCCTCGCTTTCATTGGCCTTACTACACAGCAGTAAAAGATTTCTTAGCTGTGGCACTGTGTTCAGTTTATCTCTTTCATTATTTTCCTTGTTAACCCCATCAATTATGTGTTCGAAGAACGGTAGTAGTGCTGCTAGGAAGCAGAAGCGTAAAACGGTGGAGGTAAAGAAGGAAATAACTGTAAAACATGAAAATGGCGTTCGTGTGTGTGACATTGCTAACGAGTACAACATGACAAAACCAACTATCTAAACTATCATAAAGAACAAAGAGTTACTCAGATCAGCCGATGTGGCTAAAGGCGTAACTAAGGTGCAGAAGCAAAGACCTTAAATTTTAGAGAAAGTTTAAAATCATCTCTTGATCTGGATCAATGAAAAGCAACTTGCAGGCGACAGTGTTAGTGAGGAAGTGACATGTGAAAAGGCGAAGCTGTTGCACAGTGATTTATTGTCAAAATTGCTTGGTGCAAGTGCCGAGACTGACGATTTTAAAGCCAGCAGAGGCTGGTTTGAAAAGTTCAAAAAACAAAACAAACAAACAAAGAAACAAACAAACAAACAAACAAACAAACAAGGAAACAAACAAAACAAACAAAACCAGAATGGCTTTCATAGTGTAATTAGGTACGGAAAGGCTGCAAGTTCTTAAGAGCGAGAAAGAAGCAGAACTTTCAAGGTGGAATTTGATCAGATGAAACGGGCCTCTTCTGGATGAAATGCCAAAGAGGACCTTTATCACACAGGAGGAGAAAGCACTGTCGCGGCACAAACCAATAAATGACAGGCTAACTCTATTGTTCTGTGCCAATGTAGTGGATGAGATTGTGTCCTTGGACACAATTATGGGGCTGTGAGTCGATGGCAACGACTTGGAGGAGCTGATTGAGGACCAAAGTGGAGAGCTCACTACATATGAGCTTGTGGATCTTCAGAATGAACAGCTAAAAACATTAAAGGAGGAGCAGTCGTCCGATGATGAGGAGCCAGTGACCGTTTCAACTGCCATGATTAAAGAAATCTGCAGCAAGTGAGCAGACGTCTAAGACTTCATTGTGAACCATCATCCAAACAAACTTGTTGCTAACAGGGAAGTAAACTTGATGAATGATAAAGCTATGGCCCACTTCTGAAAGATTCTCTAGAAAAAGGAAGCTACAAACTTCCCTTGGTAGTTTCTTCGTGCAGAAAGATTCCCAGACGGTTGCCAAGAAAAAGCGACAAGAAACACCTGAAACTAATGATTCAGAATACCCAAGAAAGTGACAAATTTCCCATGATAGTTTTATTGGTAAGAAAGATATCGAAATCTTTTTTTTAAAATTTTATATTTAATTTATTTGGTTGTTTTCTTTCTCTTTACTTAATACGTGAAGTACGCGTATTCTTTGCGTTTTGTCAGGTAAACGACAGAATGTTAATAAAAAAGAACGATTCTTTTATCTTGAAACGGATTGTCTCTATTTCATTGATTTCAATGTTTCGAGTTAGGAACGTTTCGGGTTCGAACCGAGTTCTGGAAGGAAGTAAGATCGTAACCCGAGGTACCACTGTACTGTCATTTAAACTGTCATTTACAACGAGAAAAAGGGCACAGGAAGCGGAAAGAATAAGAAAATGAAGCGAAATGAAAAACAGATGAATATGTGCGTAGAAACACACATACTTAGCAGCAGAGAACTCATGCACACAAACATATAAGGCCATACACGCACCCATAAATGAAAAGTATCTTATGCAGTAATTCACTGACATTGAATGAAAGAAAGAGAGTGCTGAAATGCTATATAGAATCTGTTTTTCTGTATGGCTGTGAATCTTCGAATGTAAACGAACACATTAGGAAGAACGTGGAAGCAACAGAGATGTGAGTCCTGAGACGATTGTTGCGAATTCCTGGGACTGCCAAAGTATCTAACGACGACTGCCCGAAAGAGGCTAATGGAACTAGAACATCACATACAATCATAAGAAAGAGGCAACCAGCTTTTTTTGATCATGTGATAAGAAGAGAGGCATTCGAGAATATCGTGACAACTGGAACGATCGAGGTGAAGAGAGGCAGAGCTAGACCAAGTAGCATCTTGCCGTATTTACAGACGAAAGTATGTGGATTGGAACTAGAGCTAGAATTCCATCGCACAACACCTGGGCTTGCATTCAGAGAACATATGCTGCCCATGCAACACGATCCCTCTCTCGGCCTTGCCTTGTTTTCTCCAGAGGAAAGGATGACTAGTACGTCTGGAACAAGGTAGGCTGCAGATGCTTGCGGCTCAGCATCAAACCTCCAAGAGCAGGAGGTGGGTAGCGGCCAGGTTCTCACATCCGGGGGATTTGACTAAGAGACGTTCAGCAATATCCCTCAGCTGAGTGCATTATACCAAGTGTCTGGACCTGTATGAGCGCGTACTGCTGTCAAACTCCCCGCCTGGCACTATCTTCAGTGCGGATCACGAGACCAGCAAGATGCCGCCGGCAGAAGATATTGCTCGTCTATGTTGCGATCAAATCTCCACTGAAGACACGACTGAACAAGTAAAGAAACGATAAAAGTAGTGGCATTTCAATTGCGCTTGCGCTATCACCTATGCTACAATCTTCACGTGTCTTCACAAAGTTTGGCTAGCGTTAAGCTCAATAGGGTCTTCTTTCCCCGCGAGAATATTTAATAATTTTCCCATCACAACCTATATATTTATGGCCTATAAGTATTGTATGGCTTTTTTCAGCACTACGTGAATATAATGGTCTATTTCTGATTCTTTGAGGACTTTTCTCATCATTAAGTAAGTTGCATGTTCTTACAGACAGTTTGGGCTTTTTGTCATTTTACTAGGTAAGTTTATCTCCAGTATTTTGCCATTGCTTTATGAACGACCGACGTTCATACCTCTGTTAAAAGTCAAAACAAACGCCGGATTATATATTTATGGTCCATTTCTGAGATTTGCAAAATTGTCCCATCACAACAGATATATTGATGGTCTAATTCAGAGATTTAAAAACTGTCCAATTATGACATATATATTCATGGTATATTTATCAGATTTTTATGGTTTTTATCATCACAAAATATATATTCATAGCCTATTTCTCAGATTTGAAGGGATTTTCTCGTCTAAACATATCTATAGATGGCTCAACAATTTCATGAAAAGACAAAACGACCTTTCTAAATGTTTTTAGAGAAGATAAAAGACAATTACATCTTACCGCAAACATTAGACAGATACAGCAGGATGTTTTAAGGATTTGGCTACATTACAAAAAGAGGTCAGTTGGAACGTGCAGTGACAACTGGAAATGATTATGGCAGAGGGACAGAGGCAGAACATGAGAGATGACAACCGTTCAGCATGGCATGCAAAAATGTCAGAACACTAACTGATACTATCTGCTGTTCATAGCGGGATGCAGAGAAGCATTAACTCCCATGCCAGTCAGCAATGCCAGTGATAATGAAAAAGATGATGATGATGAGGATGATAATGATGATGATGCTGATGATAAAGAAGATAATAATGATGATGAAGATGATGATGATGGTGATTACCATTGTCATCTGCTGGCGTTATAGTTTCTCTGAGCACATCTGATTGCCCGTTGTTGTTGACAAAGTCCAGCTCACACTGATAGGATGCGTACAGACAATCGGCATCGCTGAGGAGCCCCAAGACCAGGTCGGCCTGGTTCTTGGAGATGCTGCCCGTGGCGTTGATGACGCTGATCTTGCTGGCCTCCACGAGCACACCTGGGGTAAATGCTGAGACCGAGGCTAGTTTGATTGGAATGTTGCTGCGAGTGATGTCGTAGATAGTTAAACTAATCACTGAAAGGACATTGTGCGGCAAGTTGCCCTCGTCGGCCAGGCATTGAAGTACCCCACAGTAAGGGCCTTTCTGGCTCTTGTCTAGAGACAGATTCAACCCTGCAGATGAGGAAGTAAGGAACATAAACAACAATTATTTATCAAGGGATATGGCCGAAAATTAGTGCTCCGAGCACAGGCTTGACATATCATCATTGCAACTAGTATTGGGACTCTTCACTGATTGTTGAAGATGATGACATTGCACGTATGGGAATGTCCCGAGTGCTGTGTTATCGGTTCTTGTCTCAACTCAGCTCAACTCTAACAATACTATAATTGCAACATTCATTCACTACTTATGTATATATTTTTTATGTATTATGATTTTGCCGGTCTCCCTGGCGAAGAGGTTAGCGACTTTCTCCGTAATCCCGTATATTCTCGTGAGTAACGCAGCTGCGCGAGATTCGGTAGCGGATCGCGCCCCGTTGGTTACTTACGGGGGTATGTGAGCCGGTCGCTCAAAAATCTATGGCAAACTACTTAGCGTAATCTTACCTAGTACATCAACAGCAGCTGAAAAATGCTATTGTGTGTTGACTGCAACGTCCTGTAAGGGATATACAACATTAAAGTAAATTATGATGTTAATTTTTAAAAATTCCCCACAACAGGAAGGTGCTATGGGTCTGTGGTATGACAGGGCGTTCTCTTCTGTGTTACTGAATCCAAGGAGCAATAAGCGACCAGCCGTGACCTCTGCTGGCAGACGATCAACGCACGTGCTGAATATTCGCCAGACCGCACACAAAGCATTATCAGTGAAGCCCTATTGTAATTATATCAACATTAGTTCAGTAAATATGGTAATTCCCATAGTGAGAGTAGATATTAGTTCTCTGAGTGGCAGTTCTTCTTCTTCTTCTTTCGTTCGCTTGAAATATGTCTATAACTGCAATGCTGTCTCTTGTACGAATTGAACTGCCTTTTTCAGTTCACACAGCGGTCCATAGAGTTTACCTTCCACTGTCGTCTCTCTAGGCCAGAAGGTTTGCCTATATGTGTTATATTTTGGGCAGTCTTGGAGTATGTGCTCTGCTGTTTGCGACGCCAATCCACATGTGCACACGGCTGTTTCACCAATCTTGAATTTTGTATACATGTGGTTGCGTAAGCTATTGTGCCCTGTTCTGAGGCGCAGAATAATGACTTGTTCTGGTCTGTCCATAACGTGGTAGTCATCTTGAGCAGGTTTTGGTGGCTTTCTGACTGATTTGATCATTCTTTTCTTTTGGTGGTATGTAACGGGCACATCAGGCTGTTCTTCTTTGGCTCCTTCCTTAGCCAATTGATCAGCTCTGTCGTTTCCGGGTACTCCACAGTGGGATGGTATCCACTGTATGGTGACCTTATGCTGACTGCTAAGTTCAGAAAGTAGTGTCCTTAGTACTGGCAATTTCCCAGACAGGAGCGCCTCGAGTACTGATTTTGCATCTGTCAATAGCACCACAGGTTGTGTACCATTGCTGGTATTTAGTAATTTCTCTGTTGCTATCTTGATTGCCTCAATTTCAGCATCGTAGTTATGGCAGTACTTTCCTGTCGGTACTCTAGCTGTGTCCCTAGTATTATTTGGGTATTCTATGTACACTCCCGCTCCTCCATTTCGAACAGCATTTTGTGCTGACCCATCTGTGTAGACTCGGATCCAGAGGTCCTGTGGGTATTCTTCATCAAGGAAGCTGAGAGTGGCTGTTCTGCGCTGCACACTGTTCTGTTCTTCCTTGTCAAATATTCCTCTCACTTTTGTCTGGATTTGTAATGATAGTCTATGCTCATCTTTCCATGGAGTTCGCTCTGGAATAGTTGTTAGGGGGATACCAACTGTGGGCAGATCGGTGGTTTCTCTGCAGAGTCGTTTGGCCTGGTGGATAAAACTACTTCTTTTCAACCGCCCCATAGCTAGGTTTTCAAATCTGTTCTTCATAGGGTGGCCTGGCAAGCTGAGGAACATTTCTGCTTGTATTAGCGTTTTCGTATCTCTGCGCTCACTCAGTGCTTGTGTCCTCCCCATCTTCTCCATTTCCACTATAGGGGTTGATCTCATCCCTCCTGTGGTGACTCTAAGTGCTTGATTTTGCACTTTGTCCAGCTCTTGTAGTGTGGTATTTGATGCCGAACACCACGCAGTTGACCCGTATTCCAGGTGTGGTCGTATGCTCTGTTGATAAACTTTGCTAAGTATTTTCCCACTGGCTCCCCATGTGGTTCCACTTAGCTTTCTCAGGATGGCTATTTTCCTTCTGGCTTTTGCTACTGCTTTGTTGATGTGCTTTCTCCATGTCAGCCTGCCATCAAATGTTACTCCAAGGTATGTTGGTTCTTTATCTTCTCTTAGGGGTGTTCCATTTATCTGGATGGTCCCTGCCTTTTGTTTTGGAGAGAGGGTAAATAGGGTGGTGCTGCACTTGTCAGTGTTTATGCTGACACACCATCTATTTGCCCATGCAACAAATGTATCTACAGCTCTTTGTAGCAATCTGGTGGCCACTGATGCATGTTCATTTGTGCTCCATAGAACCAGGTCATCGGCGTACATTGCCGCTTTAATTCCATGCGGTAGATTAGCAACGAGATCATTGATGAAGATTAGAAAAAGTGTGGGGGACAAGACTCCGCCCTGGGGAACACCGTGACGCAGTAGTACTTTCTTGCTCTTTAGTCCGTCTATCTGTACTCGGGCTCTTCTGTTGTGCAAGTATGCTTTCACCCATTTGTACATTCTTCCATTGACTTTGCAGTTTCTCAGTTTATTCATCAGACCTTCTTTCCAGACTTTGTCAAAGGCTTTCTTCAAATCTATCCATGCCGCAAGCACCAGCTTCTTCTCTTGGAATGCATCCTCAATTTCTTGAGAGAGGTAGGTTGTCTGATCTTCCGTAGAGTAGCACTGCCTAAAGCCAGCCTGCTGTGGCACAAGGATGTTTTTACTTTCAATGTACCACTGCAGTCTGTGATTGATGATGCGCTCCAGTGTTTTGCAGAGACAGCTGGTGAGGCTAATTGGTCTGTAGCTAGAGGCAATGGAACTATCTTTCCCTGATTTTAGGAGGGGTATCATGATTGCTTCTCTCCAGGCTTGTGGAACACTGCCTAAGGTCCAACTGTTATTGAAGATCTGCAACAGCTTTGCTTTGGCCTCTGTTCCTAGGTTCCTGATCATTTCATTGGAGATACCATCAGCTCCTGGTGACTTTCTCATTTTCAGTTTTGATATGGCTAGCTCCAGTTCGCTGATTGTGATGGGTGCCTCCAGAACCTCATGTACTATTTCCTTCTGTCCTGTATGTTGCCGTTTCTCTCGAATCTCTTGTTGTTTCTCTGGACTAATTTTGATATTGTTATCTTGTGCGAATGAGTCCGCAAAATGGTCAGCTGCTTGCTTTCTTGTTAAGATGTTTCCATCTTTATGTAGTGCAATTTTTGAGTTTCTTCCTGTGCCCTCATCGTTAAGTTGTTTTATTAGCTTCCACAATTTCCTTGTGTCTCTTTCAAAGTTCAGAGACTATGTTTTTTTCCTGCCAGCTTTTCCGTCTAGCCTGCAGCTTGGCCCTTTGAAATTTGGCTTTTGCGTGCTGGAATTTATTGTGGTGCTCTTGGCTGGGTGTGGCCTCTGCTTGCTTTCTACACACTTCCACATCATTATGCAACTGTTCCAGTTCACTACTCCAGTAGGGTTTATATTGTTTACGGGCTCCTCTTGGTACTGTTTCTCGCGCTGCCTGTAGTATGCATTTCCCAAACTCTTCAACTACTTTATTTATGTCTTTCTCAGTGTTCAGGTTTCTAACCAGTATGCTGGTGCGATTCTTGTACATTGCCCAGTCTGCTTTCTTGTAGTTCCACCTCGAGAGGGTGCTGCTTTCACTTACAAGCTCATTTTCTACAGTTAGAAAGACTGGCCGATGGTCACTGCCACCAAGTTGTTTCCCAACAATTCGTGTAATGTTCCACTCCAGGTCTGGTGAATGAAAAGCCAGGTCAGGTGTAGTTGTAGTGTGCCATGATCTCGAGTAGAAAGTATGTGGGTCGGACGGCTTGTTAACCAAGATGAATCTATTCTCATCCTGCCAGTCTTCCAGTCTCTCTCCTCTCTGGTCCATGTGATCATAGCCCCAACTCTGCGAGTGGCTGTTGAAATCGCCACACACAATCATTTTTTCTGTTAATGGTATTGTGTCCAGTGCCTGTGGGCGGTCACTTGGACAGTAGTAATTGATCAGATGTAGGATCTGTATAGCCTGTCTTAAGTTTAAGTGTCTGATACTCAGCCCCTTCCATGTAGACTTTGATTTGGGAAGCAGTGATGTTACTTTTTACAAGGGTCAGTATCCCACCTTTTCGCCTGTCTTTTCGGTCAGAACGGTAACACTGGTAGCCTCTGATTTTGAAGGCTATATGTTTGTTGAGGTGAGTTTCTTGCAAGCAACATATGCTTACTTTTTCTTGGTCCAGGATGTTTTCTAATTCTATTTTTTTTGTTGCTGACTCCCTTCCGCATTCCAGTGCATTATTTTAAGTCTTTGTTTAGTATGGCCAGCCGTTCTATTCCCATGTCCCCTGTCTCCACAGGACATCTGAGAAGGACCTCCAGTAGTTGGGGTTGGACCCTTTCGAGACATAGGGCCCGACACTGCACCTGACTGGGGTCCAAAGCAGGACGAGCACCATAACACTTAGCAGTAGTCGACATATTCCATTTTGCGTAATTGCGTGGCATCCTGATTTCTGTGGTTCGCCTCCTGGCTGGTTGCCTCCGTCTTCAGCACCTCTGAGTGGCAGTAAATATATTAGTTCCCAGAGTGACAGTAAATTTACTAGTTTATGAGTGGCAGTAAGTATATTAGTTCCCATAATGACAGTAGATAATTACTTCTCTGAGTGCCAGTACGTACTTTAGTTCCCAGAGTGACAGTAATGATTAGTTTTCTGAGAGGCAGTAAATATATTAGTTTCCAGAATGACAGTTAAGATATTAGTTCCCAGAGTGAAAGTAAATATATTAGTTCCAGAGTGACAGTAAATATATTAGTTCCCAGAGTGACAGTAAATATATTAGTGACAGAAAATGTATTTGCCTACTATGACAGGCAGGCGATTTGTTACCCTAATTAGACGGCAGGTGTGCAAACAGGTTTCTCTCCGACAACATGGCGTAGACACCCCCGCATCTCCACAGATCTCGCCCCGTGGTGTTATCGATCAGTCTCCATTCCAGCTTCTCAGTTCCATTCAACATCATTGTTCTCGGTCTGTCTGACTTTGACTCCGCTGATCTCCAAAAAAAAAAAAAAAACTACTTCTTTTCAACCGCCCCATAGCTAGGTTTTCAAATCTGTTCTTCATAGGGTGGCCTGGCAAGCTGAGGAACATTTCTGCTGGTATTAGCGTTTTCGTATCTCTGCGCTCACTCAGTGCTAGTGTCCTCCCCATCTTCTCTATTTCCACTAAAGGGGTTGATCTCATCCCTCCTGTGGTGACTCTAAGTGCTTGATTTTGCACTTTGTCCAGCTCTTGTAGTGTGGTATTTGATGCCGAACACCACGCAGTTGACCGGTATTCCAGGTGTGGTCGTATGCTCTGTTGATAAACTTTGCTAAGTATTTTCCCACCGGCTACCCATGTGGTTCCACTTAGCTTTGTCAGGATGGCTATTTTCCTTCTGGCTTTTGCTACTGCTTTGTTGATGTGCTTTCTCCATGTCAGCCTGAAATCAAATGTTACTCCAAGGTATGTTGGTTCTTTATCTTCTCTTAGGGGTGTTCCATTTATCTGGATGGTCCCTGCCTTTTGTTTTGGAGAGAGGGTAAATAGGGTGGTGCTGCACTTGTCAGTGTTTATGCTGACACACTATCTATTTGCCCATGCAACAAATGTATCTACAGCTCTTTGTAGCAATCTGGTGGCCACTGATGCATGTTCATTTGTGCTCCATAGAACCAGGTCATCGGCGTACATTGCCGCTTTAATTCCATGCGGTAGGTTAGCAACGAGATCATTGATGAAGATTAGAAAAAGTGTGGGGGACAAGACTCCGCCCTGGGGAACACCGTGACGCAGTAGTACTTTCTTGCTCTTTAGTCCGTTTATCTGTACTTGGGCTCTTCTGTTGTGCAAGTATGCTTTCACCCATTTGTACATTCTTCCATTGACTTTGCAGTTTCTCAGTTTATTCATCAGACCTTCTTTCCAGATTTTGTCAAAGGCTTTCTTCAAATCTATCCATGCCGCAAGCACCAGCTTCTTCTCTTGGAATGCATCCTAAATTTCTTGAGAGAGGTAGGTTGTCTGATCTTCCGTAGAGTAGCACTGCCTAAAGCCAGTCTGCTGTGGCACAAGGATGTTTTTACTTTCAATGTACCACTGCAGTCTGTGATTGGTGATGCGCTCCAGTGTTTTGCAGAGACAGCTGGTGAGGCTAATTGGTCTGTAGCTAGAGGCAATGGAACTATCTTTCCCTGATTTTAGGAGGGGTATCATGATTGCTTCTCTCCAGGCTTGTGGAACACTGCCTAAGGTCCAACTGTTATTGAAGATCTGCAACAGCTTTGCTTTGGACTCTGTTCCTAGGTACCTGATCATTTCATTGGAGATACCATCAGCTCCTGGTGACTTTCTCATTTTCAGTTTTGATATGGCTAGCTCCAGTTCGCTGATTGTGATGGGTGCCTCCAGAACCTCATGTACTATTTCCTTCTGTCCTGTATGTTGCCGTTTCTCTCGAATCTCTTGTTGTTTCTCTAGGCTAATTTTGATATTGTTATCTTGTGCGAATGAGTCCGCAAAATGGTCAGCTGCTTGCTTTCTTGTTAAGATGTTTCCATCTTTATGTAGTGCAATTTTTGAGTTTCTTCCTGTGCCCTCATCGTTAAGTTGTTTTATTAGCTTCCACAATTTCCTTGTGTCTCTTTCAAAGTTCAGAGACTATTTTTTTTGTGCCAGCTTTTCCGTCTAGCCTGCAGCTTGGCCCTTTGAAATTTGGCTTTTGCGTGCTAGAATTTATTGTGGTGCTCTTGGCTGGGTGTGGCCTCTGCTTGCTTTCTACACACTTCCACATCATTATGCAACTGTTCCAGTTTACTACTCCAGTAGTGTTTATATTGTTTACGGGCTCCTCTTGGTACTGTTTCTCGCGCTGCCTGTAGTATGCATTTCCCAAACTCTTCAACTATTTTATTTATGTCTTTCTCAGTGTTCAGGTTTCTAACCAGTATACTGGTGCGATTCTTGTACATTGCCCAGTCTGCTTTCTTGTAGTTCCACCTCGAGAGGGTGCTGCTTTCACTTACAAGCTCATTTTCTACAGTTAGAAAGACTGACCGATGGTCACTGCCACCAAGTTGTTTCCCAATAATTCGTGTAATGTTCCACTCCAGGTCTGGTGAATGAAAAGCCAGGTCAGGTGTAGTTGTAGTGTGCCATGATCTCGAGTAGAAAGTATGTGGGTCGGACGGCTTGTTAACCAAGTTGAATCTATTCTCATCCTGCCAGTCTTCCAGTCTCTCTCCTCTCTGGTCCATGTGATCATAGCCCCAACTCTGCGAGTGGCAGTTGAAATCGCCACACACAATCATTTTTTCTGTTAATGGTAGTGTGTCCAGTGCCTGTGGGCGGTCACTTGGATAGTAGTAATTGATCAGATGTAGATCTTTATAGCCTGTCTTAAGTTTAAGTGTCTGATACTAAGCCCCTTCCATGTAGACTTTGATTTGGGAAGCAGTGATGTTACTTTTTACAAGGGTCTGTATCCCACCCTTTTCGCCTGTCCTTTCGGTCAGATCGGTAACACTGGTAGCCTCTGATTTGAAGGCTATATTTTTGTTGAGGTGAGTTTCTTGCAAGCAACATATGCTTACTTTTTCTTGGTCCAGGATGTTTTCTAATTCTATTTTTGTTTGTTTGCTGACTCCATCCGCATTCCAGTGCATTATTTTAAGTCTTTGTTTAGTATGGCCAGCCGTTCTATTCTCATGTCCCCTTTCTCCACAGGACATCTGAGAAGGACCTCCAGTAGTTGGGGTTGGACTCTTTCGAGACATAGGGCCCGGCACTGCACCTGCCTGGGGGTCCAAAGCAGGGCGAGCACCATAACATTTAGCAGTAGTTGACATATTCCATTTTGCGTAATTGCGTGGCATCCTGATTTCTGTGGTGCGCCTCATGGCTGGTTGCCTCCGTCTTCAGCACCTCTGAGTGGCAGTAAATATATTAGTTCCCAGAGTGACAGTAAATTTACTAGTTTATGAGTGGCAGTAAGTATATTAGTTCCCATAATGACAGTAGATAATTACTTCTCTGAGTGCCAGTACGTACTTTAGTTCCCAGAGTGACAGTAATCATTAGTTTTCTGAGAGGCAGTAAATATATTAGTTTCCAGAATGACAGTTAAGATATTAGTTCCCAGAGTGAAAGTAAATATATTAGTTCCAGAGTGACAGTAAATATATTAGTTCCCAGAGTGACTAGTAAATATATTAGTGACAGAAAATGTATTTGCCTACCATGACAGGCAGGCGATTTGTTACCCTAATTAGACGGCAGGTGTGCAAACAGGATTCTCTCCGACAACATGGCGTAGACACCCCCGCATCTCCACAGATCTCGTCCCGTGGTGTTATCGATCAGTCTCCATTCCAGCTTCTCAGTTCCATTCAACATCATTGTTCTCGGTCTGTCTGACTTTGACTCCGCTGATCTCTCCAGCTGGCATCATTGTTTTCTGTCTGACTTTGACTCCGCTGATCTCTACAGCCGGCATCATTGTTCTCGGTCTGTCTGACTTTGACTCCGCTGATCTGTCCAGCCATAATCATGTTGTATAGTTCATCCTATATCACTAGACGACAGCATAAATTAGGCACTACGTTTTCTGTTTCCGAACTTTACCAGAGATTTTTTGGCGTTAATTTTCGGTTTCTTGTTTTTGTGTCTCCTATTTAATGAGGTTTAGAGTACTCGTGATGTTAAATTCCCCGATTATTTCAAGATCGAGTTAAAACAGACACCGATTACTTGATATAGTTTTCCACACCCCGTTTTGCGTTGAGCATTTCTGATGCTTCAAGAATCCTTGTTATACCGGAAAACCAGGCTGTCTATTCTAATGAAGCCGCTTCAGCCCTGAATGATGATGATGCTGAGCTGACGTAACCTTCACTTTATGTTGCGTGGCTGAGGCACGCTGGGTAATTTTTTGTTGTTGTGCATATCCTTTACAGGACATCGCTGTCAACATCAGCATCTTTCAGCTGATTGTTGATTTCTTGGCAAGATTACGCTCATTAGTTTGCCATTGCTTTCTGAGCGACGGGCTCCATACTCTCAAAAGTCACTGGCGCGACTCGAACCGCTTCCAATTCTCGTGCGCTCACGTCAATCACGAGAGTATTCAGGGTTACGGAGAAAGCTGCTAACCTCTCGACCAGGGAGACCGGGCGTGGGTAATTTGCATGGTTAAAATCGAGCGCGCATTTCGCCCAGAGTTCCGAGGGAGCCTTCCCTCAAGGCGGGCTCCTCAGCCCTGGCCGGGACCAGATCGGCCCCAGGTCTAGAGGAGGAATGGAATTGCCCTCCTCAACCCTTCATCAAAGAACATATAAGAGTGGCAAGTATGACCAGGCCGGGTCACAGATATTGATTCAGGTGTATAAACCTGTGAAAAAGTGAAAAAGAGTGAAGAGGATTTGCAGATTATGGCCTGCAGTGAGAAATACTCCCCCAAGACGCTGGAGGTATGTTCAAATATATTTGTTTACGTTTCTTAATGGGGATCGGAGTTATGGCTGGCCGCGCACGGCATAATAGCCCATAATTCGTTAACAAATGTCTAGAATAGTTGCGGAAGTTAAGGGATAAATAGTATAATAATGTTACGCGGCAGGTAGATTTGAGAATGGAGCCTCCCTCGGCAAGGCCGAACCGACAGACAGGTCATGTCTATTAAGAGTTAACCTGTTCGTTTTTTACTGTTAACATTAGCAGGCAACTAAAAGGGAGAATGTAAGAAAAGACCAAGATTAGTGGTTCAGCTGAAATGGGAAGGTACTATAACGGGTAATTCACCTCTAAATGTGGACAGATATGTGGTCATGTAGTTTGATACCGAGTATCCACCGGAATAAGTGGACAACTCTGCAGCTGAGCAGGGCAGGGCACTCACTTGTCCTTACAGTCGGAAATGGCTGTCAAAGGCAGAGGTAAAAGACCACCATGTGGATGTGGAAGGCAAGGGAAACCACCACATTATCTTCCCAAGACTTCATGGCAAAACATAAATCAAAGTTAGTGAAGGACGTTAATGGCTGTCTTAGGGCATCCTCGTCCGGTAGGGACAGTCATGAGCCACAGGTGACACCAGACCGTCATCCAGCTACTGATGGCAAAATCATAACTAAAATAAATAAATTTAGAGTAGGAACATGGAATGTTAGGACATTAAATGAGCTAGGAAAGTTGACCAATGTTCTAGGAGAGATGGATAGCATGAAAATGAATATACTAGGCGTTAGTGAGATGAGATGGAAGGGATCGGGCAAAATTATAGCTGACAATCACACAATAATTTATTCTGGAGGGGATACACATGAAAAAGATGTAGGAATAATATTAGACGAAAAAACAGCCAAGTCAATTAATGGATACTGGTGTATTTCAGATAGAGTTATTATGGTAAAAATCAAAGGCAAACCAATAGACATAAATATTATACAAGTATATGCACCAACAGCAAGCAGTAGTGATGAAGAAATACAACACTTTTACGACGAAATAGAAATGGCGATGGCTCAAATTGGATCACAAGAAATAAAAATAATACTTGGTGATTTTAATGCAAAAGTAGGAAAGGGAAAAATGGAGGATGTAGTGGGGAATTATGGTTTAGGTACAAGAAATGAAAGAGGGGAAAAGCTAATAGAATGGGCAAATATCAATGAGATGATAATTGGAAACACATGGTTTAAACACCATAAAAGACGACTATACACATGGATAAGCCCTGATAAGAAAACACGCAACCAAATTGACTACATACTAATTAATAAAAGATTTAGAAATGCTTTAATTAATGTAAAGACAATGCCTGGTGCTGACTGTAATAGTGATCATGTACCACTATGTGGACAAATAAAAGTAAGATTAAAGAGAGGGAAAAAATGGTTAAGAACATGAGACTTAATAAAGAGGTTCTGATAAAGAAATGCAAGAACAATACAGAGCGACTGTGAAAAATAGGTACAATGCAATAACTAAAATACAGAGTATAGATGAACAATGGGAAATGTTAAGGGACTCCATTCATCAAACTAGCAAAGAAGTATTACCGGAGAAAGGCAAAATAGCTAAGAAAAAATGGATGAATGAAGATATCTTAAAACTGATGGACAAAAGAAAACAGAGTAAAAATGACAAACAAGAATACGCTAAGATAAATAAAGAAATAAAAGATAAATGTGGGAAGGCTAAAGAAAGTTGGTTAAACGAGCAATGCAAAAAAATTGAATTAAATTCCATTAAAGATACAAAAAATATGCACAGACAAATCAGTGAGCTTACAGGAAGAAAAATAAGAATAAATACAGGCGTGTTTGAAATCAAAAACAGGAAAGATAATATTAGAGGAAGATGCTATAATGAAGAGGTGGAATGAGTATATAAGAGAATTATATGAAGGAGAAAGGGGAGAATTAACAGAAGATAGTAACTTAGAAGGTCCACCTATTCTGAAAGAAGAAGTCGCTGACGCTATGAAACGTATGAAGAAAGGAAAAACAGCTGGGCCAAATGAAATCACAATAGAAGAATTAGAAGTATTAGGAGAATTTGGAGTAGATATATTAACCAAAATGTTGAATGATATTTACAGCAGTGGATATTTACCCAGTGATATGCTGAAATCTTTATTTATAGCTATACCAAAAAGACCAGGAGCAATTGATTGTGAAGATTTTCGTACAATTAACCTTATAAACCATATCACTAAGCTTCTACTCAGAATCATAATGAGAAGAATCAAAAAGAAAATAAAAATGGAAATTAGTGAAGAACAGTATGGATTTGTGGAAGGAAAGGGCACAAACAATGCAATTTATACATTACGGACACTAATAGAAAGGTCAATAGAGAAACAGAGAGACATATATTTGTGCTTCATAGATTATACTAAGGCATTTGATAAAGTAAAACATGATGAACTGATTAAAATGTTGGAAGATATCAACATTGATGGAAAAGATTTAAGAATAATAAAGAATGTTTACTGGAACCAAGTAGCAGCAATTAAAATGGGAAATAAAGAGGGTAGTTACGAACAGATAAAGCTAGGAGTACGACAAGGGTGTGTCTTGTCACCAGATCTTTTCTCCCTGTATAGCGAAGTAATAATGAGAGAGATCAAAGAGATGCCAGGAATACTAGTTGGAGGTTATAATATAAATAATATACGCTATGCAGATGACACAGTATTGGTGGCGGATAATTCAACAGACCTACAACAATTATTAGACGTTGTGGTAACAGAGAGTGCAAGGAAAGGACTCTCCTTGAATATCAAGAAAACAGTAACAATGGTAATATCAAAGAAAATGGTGACACCAAAATGTGACATAGAAATAGAAGGGAAAATCCTTAACCAAGTTGATAATTTTAGATACCTAGGGGCATTTATAACATCAGATGGAAGATGTACAACAGAGATTAGGAGTAGAATAGGGCAGGCAAAAGCCGCTTTTCAGAAAATGAAGAGTATCTTATGCAATAAGTCACTATCACTGAATGTAAGAAAGAGAGTGCTGAAATGCTATGTAGAACCAGTTTTGCTGTATGGCAGTGAATCTTAGGAACGTAAATGAACAAATTAAGAAGAAATTAGAAGCAACAGAGATGTGGTTCCTGAGACGAATGTTGCGAATTCCTTGGACTGCCAGAGTAACTAACGACGACTGCCTGAAACAGGCTAATGAAACTAGAACATTATATACTACAATAAGACAGAGACAAACATCTTTCTTCGGTCACGTGATGAGAAGAGAGGCATTGGAGAACATCGTAACAACTGGAAAGATCGAGGGGAAGAGAGGCAGAGGTAGACCAAGAGAAGTGATGCTGGATGGATTGAGACGGTGGCATGGAGGAATATCAGCACCAGAGTTGATCCAGAAAACCAAAGACCGAGATCTATGGAGAGCCATGAACGCCTACGCCAGCCGGCACGGCACTTGATGATGATGATGAGTTTGATAATTGGTAGCGGGTGAAGTATCCCCATCATAAGGCTGCATGAGTATTCCCTGATTATATTAATGCTGGGTGTGACCATCATGAGAAATCATATGGTGTTTATATTCTGACCATTTTATGGTCTGACGTTGTGCTGTTGACATGTCATGTTGTATGTAAAATTACGTAGGCAGGTTCAAACAATGTTGTCTTGTTGAGGCAGTGTATACAGTGTGTGACTGGCTGTTGTGTCCTGACTGTCACATGCATTCGTGATATTGTCTTGTCACTTGATGATTGTCATTACAGAGATATGTTGTTTGAGATCTGTGAATCTAACTAATGCTGAGATGTGATGTCCAACTGTCCTCAGTGTGTGGCTGGCGCAGGGCTTCACCTGGCCAGTGTGGATAACATGACAAATTGTGTCTGAATGAACAGCAGGAGAGTGTATATGTACATTATTAATTCAGATGCATTTGTTTTATAAAGTTACACATTTTTGTTGTTTACTTTTGTTGCAGGATGTAACTCCTCAATCATAGGAGGGAACATTCCTGAGTTTTTGTTTATCCCCATTTTTCCTCACCTCCCATTTTCCTTCACCTCCCATTCTCCCCCCTCCCCCCAACTGATCCAATAGTCAAGCTTTCCTTACCTTAGTTTGTTACCGTATGGTTAAATGTGTATTTCCTGGTTTGAATTATTTCAACTTTTCACACTCATGTTTATACTTCTATTTTTGAAGTTGTGGTCCTGTTATATTAATGTGTCCCAGTCGGTTTGGGGACGTGACTTTCTCAGGTGGCATTAGGCACAATATTGGATTTGGCTGAGGCACAGGGGTCTGGTAATATCTGGAGCTCAATCCACTAATTTCCGCTGTGTACTACAGGGATCCATAGTGTTGTGTTGTGTGTCTCAGGATGGTGAGTCCCGTCTCCGCACTTTAAGGCTCATCCTTAGATTTAAAGTTTCATGTTTTCTTTTCGGCTTGACTGGTTGATTGTTCTTCCCATTAATGTTTGTGTCCTTACCATGACTGTAATTATGTTTTTGGCTAAGTTGTGACTTTTCCTTGTGCTTGTCCCAGTCAGCTTATGTACACGGGTGTCCTGTGTGGGTACTGATAGCAAGTTCCCCTATACTCAGCTGAACAAGGCTGAGGTCTCACTGTTAGTTGGAGACCACCCCTGCGGTTGGTGCTAGGCAGCAGTTATCTCTAACTGTGAGATTTTTGAATTCCATTTTCTGCATGTACCACCCATTGGCGAGCTCTGGGGTGAGATCAATAGAGAGTCCGTCCCTGTTGTTATCATTATTGTTAGCCCTGAAATTCCTTTGTTATATTCTTATTGATCTGTTGGATGGGTACTCGGTCATGCGACCATGGATGTTAGGCAGCAGTGACCCTCACTGTGGGAAAATAGGTTTCCATTACTGTAATTACATTAATCATGTGTTGTGCCTGGGTATCCATTTATTTTCAGATCATGAGAGTCATCCAATAAAGATTTCATTAGTTGTTAATGATGTGTTATGTTTAGTCTTTGTTGTTCAAGTGATGTTGGTCATTGTTTGTTCCATTCATTAATGTTGGTTCAGCCCATCTCAGTGATCTATTGTCTGGAATATGCATTAAGGCATAGTTCCCCGCTGGAGCCCTGACGTTCTTCTGTCTTAAACCTATTCTTTTCTTGTTAACCGTGGAGATAAGATGAGCTTCTCTTTGTCTTCTTTGTATTATTCTCTTCTCCTATGACCCATAAGTAGTCAGCGCTGTGTACTATCTTATCATTTCTCTCTTTATGCGGTTACACTAAGTTGTAAATAAACCCGTAAATACCGTTTTATGAGACGTATTACATATTTATACTATGCATTATTAAATTTAGCATCCAGTTTTATGTGTATTTTGTAATTTTCGACCTTTTAAGTTGGTAATCAATGTCACACTGAAATTATGAAGATCGCATGCTATAATGTGGTATTTCAATGGCGGGAGATGGCAGTTTTACTCCAGCTAGGAACATTTAATATTGTTATGGAATATTCGGAGCGACTAAAATGAGAATGAATGCATGTTTACATTCAAAACCCTTTATTGCATTTATGTGTAATTTTTCATCATTCTACACGGACCAGATCACTGATAATTTTTAATCTTTTCAACGGAACATCTTTTGTCACAATGCATCAACGCTGGCTGCCTCGCGTTGACAAGACTGTGCGTGAAGTCCGCGCGTGGTCTGACGTCATCACAGCATGACGTGGAGATGTATATACTTGTGTGTGCCAGTGTATATATATAAACTGGCAGAGGTATCTGTCATTGAGTTAGACGGGCCGCTATGTTAATCTCTCTTGGCATGAGTGTAACCAACAGTTGTGTGAGTGTGTAGGTAGAGTCACAAAAAGTGAAAAGGTCAAAATCATTTTTTCTATTTGTTCGTATTAAATGATAAACTTACACACAAACATTAATATCTCGGCTTAAAATGAACCTACAGACTTGAATAAGGTACAGTTGGATTTTATTTTAAAAGAGATATCCAACTATGCAGGTTATATAGTTAACAAGCAATTTTGAAAATGTTACTAAAGTGACTAGCGTAAATTTGCTGGCCTCTTTCCTCTGCAGAAAGAGTTGCTAAATTACCTTAACTGATCCTCTTCTATTTCTCTTCCTCCATTTGCCTCAGTGAAATGTTGGTGTGGGGTGGAAGAGTTGGGGGGGTTAGGGGGGGTTAGGGGGTTGGGGGGGGGGAGATGTAAAGATCATTTATGTGCTCTTTCTGATGTAAGTTGGTATTAATTTATCTAACGTTGTTCTTGATACCGTCAATCCATATTTTACGTGGTCTTCCAGTTGCTATGTATCCATTATATTATTCAAGGTGGATCTTTGTGGCAGATGGTACTTGACATTCTTGTGAGTTGGCCAAATCATTTAATTTTTTGTCTTTAATGAAGTGCACGACAGGTTTTAGACAGATACTTCTAATTTCCTCATTCCTAATTCCATCTCTCACGGTTACTTCTATAGCTCTTCTACGGAATCTCATCTCTGTTACTCAATTAACAAGCTTACCTCTAGCGTAAACAGCCAGTGACAGCATTAGCAAGACAATGAAACTTGCAGTATTGGATAACATTTTGTCTGGAGACTTGCTTGAAAAGTGCAGGACTTTAGAGAAGTGTCTGACCCTTCAAGGCTGGTCTCTGCTGATTCCAGTTTTGCTTCAGTCCAAAGGAGTATATATACCCGACACCTAGCCTTAGATATGACGCTAGTTTTCGTGACCCAGCTACTTCAGCTATAATATCAACAGGATGATATGAAGTGTAGTAACGGGTGACACATCCTGGTTGGGACTGCATCAGAGACAGGTGCTCGTGTTGAGATAGGGTATCTCCCAGCGAGAGTCACTAACTGTCTGTCTGTTCATCCATCCGTTAGTCCACCCTTTCATCTGTCTGACTGCCCGCCCGCCTGTCTATCTATCTATCTATCTATCTATCTATCTATCTATCTATCTATCTATCTATCTATCTATCTATCTATCTATCTATCTATCTATCTATCTATCTATCTATCTATCTATCTATCTATCTATCTATCTATCTATCTATCTATCTATCTACCTACCTACCTACCTACCTACCTACCTACCTACCCACCCACCCATCCATCCATCCATCCATCCATCCATCCATCCATCTATCTATCTATCTATCTATCTATCTATCTATCTATCTATCTATCTATCTATCTATCTATCTATCTATCTATCTATCTATCTATCTATCTATCTATCTATCTATCTATCTATCTACCTACCTACCTTCCTACCTACCTACCTACCTATCTATCTCCTGCCTGCCGGCCGGCCGGCTGACCGATCCACCGATCCACCGACCGACCGACCGACCCACCCACCTACCTACCTTTCTGCCTACCTACCTACCTACCTTTCTGCCTACCTACCTACGTACCTGTCTGTCTGTCTGTCTGTCTGTCTGTCTGTCTGTCTGTCTGTCTGTCTGTCTGTCTGTCCGCGCTATTAAATATTGATAAAAGTTACCTGGAAACAATGTGAGGACCATGTGTTGAAAGAGGAAGAGGACTATTGGAGAAAGGATGGATTGAATTTTATGCAACCGAGAGCAATCATCAACCTACTGGAATCGTCCGACACAGATTAAGGTCTGAGCAGATCGCAGACCTTAATCTACGTACACACTTACTGGGATATTTTGCTCCAACTATTCAGACGAATTGCAGGCCCTAAACATTACAGCATCAGCATCAGCTGAAGAAACAAGAAGGAAATGAAAAATAAGGTAAGAAATATATTCCTTCTACTTTCCTGTTAATTTACAAATTATTTACCCCGTGCCTCTGTAAATTCTCTGTCTTTACTAATATTACACATTGCACCCCTCTCGGGATTCTCCGTGGTGAAGTGGTCAAGCCGTCTGACTCGGGCTCCGAAGGTTGTATGTTCGATTCCGGGCCGCGTCCTTCATTTCAAGAGTGCATTTTTTTCGGAGACTCCCGAGGGTCGTCGCTGGAGCTACGGAGTTCGTGCTTTGTGCGACGCTTTCCGCGCTGCGGAAAGAAACTGAGCCATATGGGATAAAAACCCGGTGCAATGCAGCCGACCCTGTCGATTGTAAGCTACTTCTTTCATTGCACCCACTCCCATACGAATCCGGATACGCCTTTGTGTGTCATCTGAATTTGCAGGTCCCCATTACCGTAAACATAACTTTTTTTTTAGCGAGAAATCACTAGTTGTTCAGCAAAACATCAAAGGAATGTCGCCGCTTTCAATGATTTAAGTTGTTTTTGGACCTATCGAAGACATATTCCTTGGGTGGGGGTAAATATAAGACGGCTGGAAAAATTTCATAACGATGCAACACACAGTTTTCAAAATAATTGATCGTGAATGAAGGCATTCAAATCGGAACATACTATAGGTAGGTAGGTAGGTAGGTAGATAGGTAGGTAGGTAGGTATACCTAGATAGATAGATTCATGGATGGATGGACAGATAGATATATATATAGATAGATAGATAGATATATAGATAGATAGATAGATAGATAGGTAGATAGGTATGTAGGTAGGTAGATAGATAGATAGATAGATAGATAGGTAGATAGATATGTAGATAGATAGATAGATAGATAGATCGATCGATCGATCGATCGATCGATCGATCCCCGCCAGAAGCCGGGCCTTGTCAGCTAGTTTATTTATATAATCACGTTTCATAAAAGAACCCCCATTTGGAGACACCTCTGAACTATCCCATTTAACTTCGCGCTGTTTGTTTCAAAACGGAAATCACGTGAACATTTTTAAAAATGCGGGGACGTGTCTTGGTGAAGCTGTAATACTGTTAAAATGATGGACGTAATTTCTAAGTCGTAATTTATATACCGCACATAAACAAACTTTGAAATCTGCTGTAAAATCTCCAGAACAAAATTTTTTTTGTTGGGTGGACATAATGGTAAGGTTATATACTAAATTTCATCATTTTCCCTCAGTTGGTTACTGAGATATTGAATTTTATATTGAGGCAAAAAAACAACAACACACTATACCTACCTACCTACCTACCTACCTACCTACCTACCTACCTACCTACTACCTACCTACCTACCTACCTACCTACCTTCCTACCTACCTACCTACTTACCTACCTACCTACTTACCTATCTAACTACCTAACTACCTACGTAACTACCTACCTACCTACTTAACTGCCTAACTAACAACCCATTTAATTACCTTCCTACCTACTTATACATACCTACCTACCTATTTTCTTAATACCTACCTACCTACCCACCCACCCATCCACTCACCCATCCACCCACCAAACTGTCTGTCTGTCTGTCTGTCTGTCCTGTCTGTCTGTCTGTCTGTCTGTCTGTCTGTCCTGCCTTCCTGCCTGCCTGCCTGCCTGCTTGCCTGTCTGTCTGTCTGTCTGTCTGTCTGTCTGTCTGTCTGTCTGTCTGTCTGTCTGTCTTGTCTAACGATCTATCTGTGTATCTGTGGGGAAATATTCAGATGGAACTATCAGAAATCTGCCATGACAAAAGTACAAGAACAAACCAGCAAAACGACGCTAATGCAGTCACGTGTTCCACTAGGGGGTGTCCAGCACCAACATGGTTCCCAGCACAACCTGGATGTCAAGTTGAAACCTTACAGACCATTTCACATGCCAGAAGAGCCATTGAGCACATGGTGCTAAATTCATATTTGTGTAGACTAATCATCACCCGGTGGCTGTTGTGGCAAGTATCACATCGGCCGCGTTCACGTCCCAAGAATGTCTCGGTACTCGTTTAGGGCCACGTTCACGCCCTAAGAATGTCTCGGTACCCGTGTAGGGCTGCGTTCGCGTCCCAAGAATGTCTCGGTACCCACGTAGGGCCGCGTTCACACCCTAAGAATATCTCGGTACCCGTGTAGGGCCGCGTTCACGTCCCAAGAATGTCTCGGTACCCGTGTAGGGCCGCGTTCACGTCCCAAGAATGTCTCGGTACCCGTGTAGGGCCGCGTTCACGTCCCAAGAATGTCTCGGTACCCGTGCAGGGCCGCGTTCACGTTCCAAGAATGTCTCGGTACCCGTGTAGGCCGCGTTCACGTCCCAATAATGTCTCAGTACCCGTGTAGGGCCGCGTTCACGTCCTAAGAATGTCTCGGTACCAGTGTAGGGCCGTGTTCACGTCCCAAGAATGTCTCGGTACCCGTGTAGGGCCGCGTTCACGCTCTAAGAATGTCTCGGTACCCGTGTAGGACAGCGTTCACGTCCCAAGAATGTCTGGGTAGCCGTATAGGGTCGCATTCACGCCCTAAGAATGTCTCGGTACCCGTGTAGGACAGCGTTCACGTCCCAAGAATGTCTGGGTACCCGTATAGGGTCGCATTCACGCCCTAAGAATGTCTCGGTATCCGTGTAGGGCCGCGTTCACGCCCCAAGAATATCTCTGTACCCGTGTAGGGCCGTGTTCACGTCCCAAGAATGTCTCGGTATCCGTGAAGGGGTGGTTGGCCCTGGAAGCCCAAGTCAAAGCTACAAGCCGCTTTCTTGAAGATTAGATCCCATGGCACCGGACAACGCTGGGAGAGATGGAGCTCTGCTTCTTCAGCCAGCCTAGATCGTAGCAACCATTCACCGTAAGGGGTCTTTCTATTCCAATGATCCACTCAAATTGATCTTTCATTCCCATGATCCACTAAAATTAATGTTTCTATCCCTACGATGAACTCAAATGTATTTTCTGCCCCTATATCAATCCAAATTGATCTTTCTATCCCAATGATACATCCAAATGGATCTTCCTGTCCTTATGATCCACCCAAATTGATCTTTCTATCTCAATGATCCACCCAAACTGATCTTTCTGTCGATATGATCCATCCAAAGGAGGAGGGAGGGGGCATCCGTTGGATCTTTCCCCTAGCGCATGCTGGTTTTTTGGGAAATGAACCGGCGGACTCATTGGCTGGGTCTGCGCGGCTAAGTAGGGTCTGGGTGCCCTATAAGGTTAGAATGTGAAACATGACGAAATAATAAAATTACTAAAGCAACTGAACATTGACTGCAAAGATCTGCGAATAATAAAGAACATATATTGGCAACAAACAGTAGCCATAAAAATCAACAACCTGGTAGGAACACTTCAGTGTATAAAGAAGGGTGTCAGACAAGGTTGTGTATTGTCTATATATTTGTTGCCATTGTACAGTGAACATATAATTAGATCTATAGAACATATGTCAGGGATCCTGGTTGGTGGACATAATATAAATAACTTACGTTATGCTGATGGCACCGTCTTGTTAGCAACAGTTGAAAAGTATCTATAGTAAATAATAGATACCATGGTGGTCGAAAGGGAAAAATGGGCGTTAGATTGAATAATAGAAAGACAGAGATCATTGTGATATCAAAGAAACAGATTGCGCCTAAGTGTGCAATTAAAGTACAGGACGTTATTTTGGGGCAAGTGCAGAAATTCAAATATCTAGGCACACAGATAACATCAGATGGAAGATGCATCACTGAGATAACAGAACAGGACAAACAAAAACTGCAATCTATCGAATGAAGAACGTTTTGTGCAATAAGTTACTGTCCTTAAAAGTTAGAAAAAGAGTTTTAAGATACGGATGCGAATACTGGACAATTAGTAAACAGGCGAAAGAATCCAAGGATGGATTGGAGTTGTGATGTTACAGAAGAAATTAGTCGAACAGCCAGAATGAGCAGTCTGGACGTTTTAATGGAAGCTTAGTGGCAAAGACAACTCATCATAAACATTAGAAAGAGGCAGTCATCGTTTTTTGGCCACAGTTTGAGAAAACAAACACTTGAACATATTGTGACAACCGGAATGATTTGTGGAAAGAGAGGTAGAGGAAGACGGCGTGAGAAAATGTTTGACAGTCTTGTGTCATGGCACATAAGGGAGTCAATATACAAACTGATTCATGACGTCGGAGATCGCAATTTGTAGAGAGGCATCACCACCCACTTCAGCCAGGAAGGCACTAGATGATGATAATGATGATAAGGACTGATGTTGTTGGGGCTCTATGGGGTCGTGTGTAATATGTTTCAGAACAGATTCCACATTATTTCCTCTAGAGATTGGTGCGACACGGAGTGGCCAGAGGTACTAACCAATACTCAGTTCCCCCGAGGAATGGCCAGACGGACACACATTAAGATTGCAACCGTTAGTTTACACGACTGATCAACATCACGGCACACGGGTGTAACCCACAAGTGCTCCGTTATACTCCTAACTCAAGCCTGAGTTCGGAGAATCTCAGCTCAGTGCACGAACTCGGTGGCACCGACGAGGATCCTGAAATACTTTGGGTAGATTTTTAACTCGAAATTTTGCTCGGGCAGCGCCGTTAGGCTACTTTTTCGATTTTCAACTGCTAAGGGATTATTTTACGTGCGCAACAATACACACCGGCGTCCGATCTCACTACCCAGAGACCAGGGGAAATTTCGTTACTAGAAGTCCACGTGAAAAAATCCCGGCCCTCACCGGGACTTGAACCCGGGACCTCCAGCACTCGAGGCGGACACCATACCTCGAGGCGGACACCATACCTCGAGGCGGACACCATACCTCGAGACCACTCAGTCCCCCCTCCCCCTTGCAACACTTACCATTATTATTAGGACTCATTGCTGGTTGCTGAAGATGAGGACTGAGCACTTATAAGAATGCATCAAGTGCTGTGATGCTGGTTCTTGACTTAACTCTGCTCAACATGGACCCGTTCATTTTACTGGACGTGATCGCCCAGGCAGCTGATCCTCTTATCTTCCGTGGACCTTTGTGCCCCAACAAGTCTGTAACACAATCAGACACGCCCAACAATTGGTCCTCCTCAGTCACATCACAGGCGTCGGCCAGTTAGCGAAGTTAAAAGCAACTGCGCAAAATGATTTTCGTTCGCTCGCTGTGAACTCACGAGTAATCCACGCTGGACTGATGTTTAAGTGTAGGCTAGCTTACCCTATTGCCACTGTACCTCGCCATCAGGCGAACCCACTACGACTTCTAAGGTACTCGTAATTTATGTCCCCCAAGTCAAGGACTAGGCGTCAACATTTTAGTCTACCTGACCAGTGGTTGAACCCGCTATCTCGGCATCAGTACACCGGAAGTTTAAATGCGAGCGGTCTGATCCACTCTGCCATGCCGACCTCCTACTGTGCTGATAATGTCATGATCACAGTGCGACCAGGGTTCGACCCGTGGACTTGTCGCATGCTAAGTGAGGGAAAGACTAGCCAGCTGTTCCTCTGTGCATTCAAGCCTAGGAATGCGAGGACGCTGTCACACCACCGACCCACGGCAGACTATTGCTTCGGAACACTTTTTTTGTTTAAATGTGTATATTGGAAGGGAACTGGATAGTCCAAACAAGTCGGTTACAAGGCGACAGTGTGTGTGTGTGTGTGTGTGTGTGTGTGTGTGTGTATGTGTGTATGTATGTGTGTGTGTGTGTGTGGTTAAGGATAAGCCATTAGTTAAAATGCTGTACAAGCATAGATGAAATCAGGTGACCCGTAATTGTCACATCCGGGTAAATTATGTCATGTTTCCTGGGAATGTTATCTTTCAGGATGTTTCTGACAGTATTAGTGTTACTTTGCCAGATAAGACGGGTAATGTATTGTCCATTCAGTGAGATAGATTCTTCCTGCTTCCTTCTCACCTGGTCTTCTCCTCATTGGAGTATAGGACTTTAAGCAATTCTCCCCGAGCTGTCTTAATTTTGGACGTCTCCTGCAGGTCCCTCTGTGTCCTCAACATGATTCATCTCTGTCTCCATCAGGTCCCTCTGTGTCCTCAACATGATTCATCTCTGTCTCCATCAGGTCCCTCTGTGTCCTCAACATGATTCATCTCTGTCTCCGTCAGGTCCCTCTGTGTCCTCAACATGATTCATCTCTGTCTCCAACTCTCGTCTCCTGCAGGTCCCCCTGTGTCCTCAACATGATTCATCTCTGTCCCCAGCTCTCGTCTCCTGCAGGTCCCTCTGTGTCCTCAGCATGATTCATCTCTGTCTCCATCAGGTCCCTCTGTGTCCTCAACATGATTCATCTCTGTCTCCATCAGGTCCCTCTGTGTCCTCAACATGATTCATCTCTGTCTCCAGCTCTCGTCTCCTGCAGGTCCCTCTGTGTTCTCAGCATGATTCATCTCTGTCTCCATCAAGTCCCTCTGTGTCCTCAACATGATTCATATCTGTCTCCATCAGGTCCCTCTGTGTCCTCAACATGATTCATCTCTGTCCCCAGCTCTCGTCTCCTGCAGGTCCCTCTGTGTCCTCAACATGATTCATCTCTGTCTCCATCAGGTCCCTCTGTGTCCTCAACATAATTCATCTCTGTCTCCAGCTCTCGTCTCCAGCAGGTCCCTCTGTGTCCTCAGCATGATTCATCTCTGTCTCCATCAGGTCCCTCTGTGTCCTCAACATGATTCATCTCTGTCTCCAACTCTCGTCTCCTGCAGGTCTCTCTGTGTCCTCAACATAATTCATCTCTGTCTCCAGTAGGTCCCTCTGTGACCTCAACATGATTCATCACTGTCTCCAGCAGGTCCCTCTGTGTCCTGAACATAATTCATTTCTCTCTCCAGCTCTCGTCTCCTGCAGGTCCCTCTACAACCTCAACATGATTCATCTCTGTCTCCAACTCTCGTCTCCTGCAGGTCTCTCTGTGACCTCAACATGATTCATCTCTGTCTCCAACTCTCGTCTCCTGCAGGTCCCTCTGTGTCCTCAACATAATTCATCTCTGTCTCCAACTCTCGTCTCCTGCAGGTCTCTCTGTGACCTCAACATGATTCATCTCTGTCTCCAACTCTCGTCTCCTGCAGGTCCCTCTGTGTCCTCTGTCTCTTATTCATCTCTGTCTCCAGCAGGTCCCTCTGTGACCTCAACATGATTCATCTCTGTCTCCAGCAGGTCCCTCTGTGTCCTCAACATGATTCATCTCTGTCTCCAGCTCTCGTCTCCTGCAGGTCCCTCTACAAACTCAACATGATTCATCTCTGTCTCCTGCAGGTCCCTCTGTGTCCTCAACATGATTCATCTCTGTCTCCAGCTCTCGTCTCCTGCAGGTCCCTCTACAACCTCAACATGATTCATCTCTGTCTCCAACTCTCGTCTCCTGCAGGTCTCTCTGTGACCTCAACATGATTCATCTCTGTCTCCAGCTCTCGTCTCCTGCAGGTCCCTCTGTGTCCTCAACATGATTCATCTCTGTCTCCAGCAGGTCCCTCTGTGACCTCAACATGATTCATCTCTGTCTCCATCAGGTCCCTCTATGTCCTCAACATGATTCATCTCTGTCTCCAGCAGGTCCCTCTGTGTCCTCAACATTATTCATCTCTGTCTCCAGCAGGTCCCCCTGTGACCTCAACATGATTCATCTCTGTCTCCAGCAGGTCCCTCTGTGTCCTCAACATGATTAATCTCTGTCTCCAGCAGGTCCCTCTGTGTCCTCAACATGATTCATCTCTGTCTCCATCAGGTCCCTCTGTGTCCTCAACATGATTCATCTCTGTCTCCATCAGGTCCCTCTGTGTCCTCAACATGATTCATCTCTGTCTCCAGCAGGTCCCTCTGTGACCTCAACATGATTCATCTCTGTCTGCAGCAGGTCCCTCTGTGTCCTCATCATGATTCATCTCTGTCTCCAGCAGGTCCCTCTGTGTCCTCAACATGATTCATCTCTGTCCCCAGCTCTCGTCTCCTGCAGGTCCCTCTGTGTCCTCAGCATGATTCATCTCTGTCTCCATCAGGTCCCTCTGTGTCCTCAACATGATTCATCTCTGTCTCCAGCTCTCGTCTCCTGCAGGTCCCTCTGTGTCCTCAGCATGATTCATCTCTGTCTCCATCAGGTCCCTCTGTGTCCTCAACATGATTCATCTCTGTCTCCATCAGGTCCCTATGTGTCCTCAACATGATTCATCTCTGTCCCCAGCTCTCGTCTCCTGCAGGTCCCTCTGTGTCCTCAACATGATTCATCTCTGTCTCCATCAGGTCCCTCTGTGTCCTCAACATAATTCATCTCTGTCTCCAGCTCTCGTCTCCTGCAGGTCCCTCTGTGTCCTCAGCATAATTCATCTCTGTCTCCATCAGGTCCCTCTGTGTCCTCAACATGATTCATCTCTGTCTCCAACTCTCGTCTCCTGCAGGTCTCTCTGTGTCCTCAACGTGATTGATCTCTGTCTTCATCAGGTCCCTCTGTGTCCTCAGCATGATTCATCTCTGTCTCCAGCAGGTCCCTCTGTGTCCTCAACATTATTCATCTCTGTCTCCAACTCTCGTCTCCTGCAGGTCCCCCTGTGTCCTCAACATAATTCATCTCTGTCTCCAGTAGGTCCCTCTGTGACCTCAACATGATTCATCACTGTCTCCAGCAGGTCCCTCTGTGTCCTCAACATAATTCATTTCTCTTTCCAGCTCTCGTCTCCTGCAGGTCCCTCTACAACCTCAACATGATTCATCTCTGTCTCCAACTCTCGTCTCCTGCAGGTCTCTCTGTGACCTCAACATGATTCATCTCTGTCTCCAACTCTCGTCTCCTGCAGGTCCCTCTGTGTCCTCAACATAATTCATCTCTGTCTCCAACTCTCGTCTCCTGCAGGTCTCTCTGTGACCTCAACATGATTCATCTCTGTCTCCAACTCTCGTCTCCTGCAGGTCCCTCTGTGTCCTCAACATGATTCATCTCTGTCTCCAGCAGGTCCCTCTGTGACCTCAACATAATTCATCTCTGTCTCCAGCAGGTCCCTCTGTGTCCTCAACATGATTCATCTCTGTCTCCAGCTCTCGTCTCCTGCAGGTCCCTCTACAAACTCAACATGATTCATCTCTGTCTCCTGCAGGTCCCTCTGTGTCCTCAACATGATTCATCTCTGTCTCCAGCTCTCGTCTCCTGCAGGTCCCTCTACAACCTCAACATGATTCATCTCTGTCTCCAACTCTCGTCTCCTGCAGGTCTCTCTGTGACCTAAACATGATTCATCTCTGTCTCCAGCTCTCGTCTCCTGCAGGTCCCTCTACAACCTCAACATAATTCATCTTTCTCTCCAGCTCTCGTCTCCTGCAGGTCCCTCTACAACCTCAACATGATTCATCTCTGTCTCCAAC
This sequence comes from Cepaea nemoralis, assembly GCA_014155875.1. NCBI lineage: Eukaryota > Metazoa > Mollusca > Gastropoda > Stylommatophora > Helicidae > Cepaea > Cepaea nemoralis. The sequence goes on from JACEFZ010008827.1 coordinate 61,111, forward strand.
TCTCGTCTCCTGCAGGTCTCTCTGTGACCTCAACATGATTCATCTCTGTCTCCAACTCTCGTCTCCTGCAGGTCCCTCTGTGTCCTCAACATGATTCATCTCTGTCTCCAACTCTCGTCTCCTGCAGGTCTCTCTGTGACCTCAACATGATTCATCTCTGTCTCCAACTCTCGTCTCCTGCAGGTCCCTCTGTGTCCTCAACATGATTCATCTCTGTCTCCAGCAGGTCCCTCTGTGACCTCAACATGATTCATCTCTGTCTCCATCAGGTCCCTCTGTGTCCTCAACATGATTCATCTCTGTCTCCATCAGGTCCCTCTGTGTCCTCAACATGATTCATCTCTGTCTCCAGCAGGCCCCTCTGTGTCCTCAACATTATTCATCTCTGTCTCCAGCAGGTCCCTCTGTGACCTCAACATGATTCATCTCTGTCTCCAGCAGGTCCCTCTGTGTCCTCAACATGATTCATCTCTGTCTCCAGCAGGTCCCTCTGTGTCCTCAACATGATTCATCTCTGTCTCCATCAGGTCCCTCTGTGTCCTCAACATGATTCATCTCTGTCTCCATCAGGTCCCTCTGTGTCCTCAACATGATTCATCTCTGTCTCCAGCAGGTCGCTCTGTGACCTCAACATGATTCATCTCTGTCTCCAGCAGGTCCCTCTGTGTCCTCAACATGATTCATCTCTGTCTCCATCAGGTCCCTCTGTGTCCTCAACATGATTCATCTCTGTCTCCAGCAGGTCCCTCTGTGACCTCAACATGATTCATCTCTGTCTCCAGCAGGTCCCTCTGTGTCCTCAACATGATTCATCTCTGTCTCCAGCAGGTCCCTCTGTGTCCTCAACATGATTCATCTCTGTCTCTAGCAGGTCCCTCTGTGTCCTCAACATGATTCATCTCTGTCTCCAGCAGGTCCCTCTGTGTCCTCAACATGATTCATCTCTGTCTCCATCAGGTCCCTCTGTGTCCTCAACATGATTCATCTCTGTCTCCAGCAGGTCCCTCTGTGTCCTCAACATGATTCATCTCTGTCTCCAGCAGGTCCCTCTGTGTCCTCAACATGATTCATCTCTGTCTCCAGCAGGTCCCTCTGTGTCCTCAACATGATTCATCTCTGTCTCTAGCAGGTCCCTCTGTGTCCTCAACATGATTCATCTCTGTCTCCAGCAGGTCCCTCTGTGTCCTCAACATGATTCATCTCTGTCTCCAGCAGGTCCCTCTGTGTCCTCAACATGATTCATCTCTGTCTCCATCAGGTCCCTCTGTGTCCTCAACATGATTCATCTCTGTCTCCAGCAGGTCCCTCTGTGACCTCAACATGATTCATCTCTGTCTCCAGCAGGTCCCTCTGTGTCCTCAACATGATTCATCTCTGTCTCCAGCAGGTCCCTCTGTGTCCTCAACATGATTCATCTCTGTCTCCAGCAGGTCCCTCTGTGTCCTCAACATGATTCATCTCTGTCTCCATCAGGTCCCTCTGTGTCCTCAACATGATTCATCTCTGTCTCCAGCAGGTCCCTCTGTGACCTCAACATGATTCATCTCTGTCTCCAGCAGGTCCCTCTGTGTCCTCAACATAATTCATCTCTGTCTCCAGCTCTCGTCTCCTGCAGGTCCCTCTACAACCTCAACATGATTCATCTCAGTCTCCAGCTTCTACAACCTCAACATGATTCATCTCTGTCTCCAGCAGGTCCCTCTGTGTCCTCAACATTATTCATCTCTGTCTCCAACTCTCGTCTCCTGCAGGTCCCTCTGTGTCCTCAACATAATTCATCTCTGTCTCCAGTAGGTCCCTCTGTGACCTCAACATGATTCATCACTGTCTCCAGCAGGTCCCTCTGTGTCCTCAACATAATTCATCTCTCTCTCCAGCTCTCGTCTCCTGCAGGTCCCTCTACAACCTCAACATGATTCATCTCTGTCTCCAACTCTCGTCTCCTGCAGGTCTCTCTGTGACCTCAACATGATTCATCTCTGTCTCCAACTCTCGTCTCCTGCAGGTCCCTCTGTGTCCTCAACATAATTCATCTCTGTCTCCAACTCTCGTCTCCTGCAGGTCTCTCTGTGACCTCAACATGATTCATCTCTGTCTCCAACTCTCGTCTCCTGCAGGTCCCTCTGTGTCCTCAACATGATTCATCTCTGTCTCCAGCAGGTCCCTCTGTGACCTCAACATAATTCATCTCTGTCTCCAGCAGGTCCCTCTGTGTCCTCAACATGATTCATCTCTGTCTCCAGCTCTCGTCTCCTGCAGGTCCCTCTACAAACTCAACATGATTCATCTCTGTCTCCTGCAGGTCCCTCTGTGTCCTCAACATGATTCATCTCTGTCTCCAGCTCTCGTCTCCTGCAGGTCCCTCTACAACCTCAACATGATTCATCTCTGTCTCCAACTCTCGTCTCTTGCAGGTCTCTCTGTGACCTCAACATGATTCATCTCTGTCTCCAGCTTTCGTCTCCTGCAGGTCCCTCTACAACCTCAACATAATTCATCTTTCTCTCCAGCTCTCGTCTCCTGCAGGTCTCTCTGTGACCTCAACATGATTCATCTCTGTCTCCAACTCTCGTCTCCTGCAGGTCCCTCTGTGTCCTCAACATGATTCATCTCTGTCTCCAACTCTCGTCTCTTGCAGGTCTCTCTGTGACCTCAACATGATTCATCTCTGTCTCCAACTCTCGTCTCCTGCAGGTCCCTCTGTGTCCTCAACATGATTCATCTCTGTCTCCAGCAGGTCCCTCTGTGACCTCAACATGATTCATCTCTGTCTCCATCAGGTCCCTCTGTGTCCTCAACATGATTCATCTCTGTCTCCATCAGGTCCCTCTGTGTCCTCAACATGATTCATCTCTGTCTCCAGCAGGTCCCTCTGTGTCCTCAACATTATTCATCTCTGTCTCCAGCAGGTCCCTCTGTGACCTCAACATGATTCATCTCTGTCTCCAGCAGGTCCCTCTGTGTCCTCAACATGATTCATCTCTGTCTCCAGCAGGTCCCTCTGTGTCCTCAACATGATTCATCTCTGTCTCCATCAGGTCCCTCTGTGTCCTCAACATGATTCATCTCTGTCTCCATCAGGTCCCTCTGTGTCCTCAACATGATTCATCTCTGTCTCCAGCAGGTCCCTCTGTGTCCTCAACATGATTCATCTCTGTCTCCAGCAGGTCCCTCTGTGTCCTCAACATGATTCATCTCTGTCTCCATCAGGTCCCTCTGTGTCCTCAACATGATTCATCTCTGTCTCCATCAGGTCCCTCTGTGTCCTCAACATGATTCATCTCTGTCTCCAGCAGGTCCCTCTGTGTCCTCAACATTATTCATCTCTGTCTCCAGCAGGTCCCTCTGTGACCTCAACATGATTCATCTCTGTCTCCAGCAGGTCCCTCTGTGTCCTCAACATGATTCATCTCTGTCTCCAGCAGGTCCCTCTGTGTCCTCAACATGATTCATTCTCTGTCTCCATCAGGTCCCTCTGTGTCCTCAACATGATTCATCTCTGTCTCCATCAGGTCCCTCTGTGTCCTCAACATGATTCATCTCTGTCTCCAGCAGGTCGCTCTGTGACCTCAAACATGATTCATACTCTGTCTCCAGCAGGTCCCTCTGTGTCCTCAACATGATTCATCTCTGTCTCCATCAGGTCCCTCTGTGTCCTCAACATGATTCATCTCTGTCTCCAGCAGGTCCCTCAGTGACCTCAACATGATTCATCTCTGTCTCCAGCAGGTCCCTCTGTGTCCTCAACATGATTCATCTCTGTCTCCAGCAGGTCCCTCTGTGTCCTCAACATGATTCATCTCTGTCCTCTAGCAGGTCCCTCTGTGTCCTCAACATGATTCATCTCTGTCTCCAGCAGGTCCCTCTGTGTCCTCAACATGATTCATCTCTGTCTCCATCAGGTCCCTCTGTGTCCTCAACATGATTCATCTCTGTCTCCAGCAGGTCCCTCTGTGTCCTCAACATGATTCATCTCTGTCTCCAGCAGGTTCCCTCTGTGTCCTCAACATGATTCATCTCTGTCTCCATCAGGTCCCTCTGTGTCCTCAACATGATTCATCTCTGTCTCCAGCAGGTCCCTCTGTGACCTCAACATGATTCATCTCTGTCTCCAGCAGGTCCCTCTGTGTCCTCAACATGATTCATCTCTGTCTCCAGCAGGTCCCTCTGTGTCCTCAACATGATTCATCTCTGTCTCCAGCAGGTCCCTCTGTGTCCTCAACATGATTCATCTCTGTCTCCATCAGGTCCCTCTGTGTCCTCAACATGATTCATCTCTGTCTCCAGCAGGTCCCTCTGTGACCTCAACATGGACTCATCTCTGTCTCCAGCAGGTCCCTCTGTGTCCTCAACATAATTCATCTCTGTCTCCAGCTCTCGTCTCCTGCAGGTCCCTCTACAACCTCAACATGATTCATCTCAGTCTCCAGCTCTACAACCTCAACATGATTCATCTCTGTCTCCAGCAGGTCCCTCTGTGTCCTCAACATTATTCATCTCTGTCTCCAACTCTCGTCTCCTGCAGGTCTCTCTGTGTCCTCAACATAATTCATCTCTGTCTCCAGTAGGTCCCTCTGTGACCTCAACATGATTCATCACTGTCTCCAGCAGGTCCCTCTGTGTCCTCAACATAATTCATCTCTCTCTCCAGCTCTCGTCTCCTGCAGGTCCCTCTACAACCTGATTCATCTCTGTCTCCAACTCTCGTCTCCTGCAGGTCTCTCTGTGACCTCAACATGATTCATCTCTGTCTCCAACTCTCGTCTCCTGCAGGTGCCTCTGTGTCCTCAACATAATTCATCTCTGTCTCCAACTCTCGTCTCCTGCAGGTCTCTCTGTGACCTCAACATGATTCATCTCTGTCTCCAACTCTCGTCTCCTGCAGGTCCCTCTGTGTCCTCAACATGATTCATCTCTGTCTCCAGCAGGTCCCTCTGTGACCTCAACATAATTCATCTCTGTCTCCAGCAGGTCCCTCTGTGTCCTCAACATGATTCATCTCTGTCTCCAGCTCTCGTCTCCTGTAGGTCCCTCTACAAACTCAACATGATTCATCTCTGTCTCCTGCAGGTCCCTCTGTGTCCTCAACATGATTCATCTCTGTCTCCAGCTCTCGTCTCCTGCAGGTCCCTCTACAACCTCAACATGATTCATCTCTGTCTCCAACTCTCGTCTCTTGCAGGTCTCTCTGTGACCTCAACATGATTCATCTCTGTCTCCAGCTCTCGTCTCCTGCAGGTCCCTCTACAACCTCAACATAATTCATCTTTCTCTCCAGCTCTCGTCTCCTGCAGGTCTCTCTGTGACCTCAACATGATTCATCTCTGTCTCCAACTCTCGTCTCCTGCAGGTCCCTCTGTGTCCTCAACATGATTCATCTCTGTCTCCAACTCTCGTCTCTTGCAAGGTCTCTCTGTGACCTCAACATGATTCATCTCTGTCTCCAACTCTCGTCTCCTGCAGGTCCCTCTGTGTCCTCAACATGATTCATCTCTGTCTCCAACTCTCGTCTCTTGCAGGTCTCTCTGTGACCTCAACTGATTCATCTCTGTCTCAACTCTCGTCTCTGCAGGTCCCTCTGTGTCCTCAACATGATTCATCTCTGTCCTCCAGCAGGTCCCTCTGTGACCTCAACATGATTCATCTCTGTCTCCATCATGTCCCTCTGTGTCCTCAACATGATTCATCTCTGTCTCCATCAGGTCCCTCTGTGTCCTCAACATGATTCATCTCTGTCTCCAGCAGGTCCCTCTGTGTCCTCAACATATTCATCTCTGTCTCCAGCAGGTCCCTCTGTGACCTCAACATGATTCCTCTCTGTCTCCAGCAGGTCCCTCTGTGTCCTCAACATGATTCATCTCTGTCTCCAGCAGGTCCCTCTGTGTCCTCAACATGATTCATCTCTGTCTCCATCAGGTCCCTCTGTGTCCTCAACATGATTCATCTCTGTCTCCATCAGGTCCCTCTGTGTCCTCAACATGATTCATCTCTGTCTCCAGCAGGTCCCTCTGTGTCCTCAACATGATTCATCTCTGTCTCCAGCAGGTCCCTCTGTGTCCTCAACATGATTCATCTCTGTCTCCATCAGGTCCCTCTGTGTCCTCAACATGATTCATCTCTGTCTCCAGCAGGTCCCTCTGTGACCTCAACATGATTCATCTCTGTCTCCAGCAGGTCCCTCTGTGTCCTCAACATGATTCATCTCTGTCTCCAGCAGGTCCCTCTGTGTCCTCAACATGATTCATCTCTGTCTCAAGCAGGTCCCTCTGTGTCCTCAACATGATTCATCTCTGTCTCCAGCAGGTCCCTCTGTGTCCTCAACATGATTCATCTCTGTCTCCATCAGGTCCCTCTGTGTCCTCAACATGATTCATCTCTGTCTCCAGCAGGTCCCTCTGTTGTCCTCAACATGATTCATCTCTGTCTCCAGCAGGTCCCACTGTGTCCTCAACATGATTCATCTCTGTCTCCAGCAGGTCCCTCTGTGTCCTCAACATGATTCATCTCTGTCCTCTAGCAGGTCCCTCTGTGTCCTCAACATGATTCATCTCTGTCTCCAAGCAGGTCCTTCTGTGTCCTCAACATGATTCATCTCTGTCTCCAGCAGGTCCCTCTGTGTCCTCAACATGATTCATCTCTGTCTCCATCAGGTCCCTCTGTGTCCTCAACATGATTCATCTCTGTCTCCGTCAGGTCCCTCTGTGTCCTCAACATGATTCATCTCTGTCTCCAACTCTCGTCTCCTGCAGGTCCCCTGTGTCCTCAACATGATTCATCTCTGTCCCCAGCTCTCGTCTCCTGCAGGTCCCTCTGTGTATCCTCAGCATGATTCATCTCTGTCTCCATCAGGTCCCTCTGTGTCCTCAACATGATTCATCTCTGTCTCCATCAGGCCCTCTGTGTCCTCAACATGATTCATCCTCTGTCTCCAGCTCTCGTCTCCTGCAGGTCCCTCTGTGTCCTCAGCATGATTCATCTCTGTCTCCATCAGGTCCCTCTGTGTCCTCAACATGAATCATATCTGTCTCCATCAGGTCCCTCTGTGTCCTCAACATGATTCATCTCTGTCCCCAGCTCTCGTCTCCTGCAGGTCTCTCTGTGTCCTCAACATGATTCATCTCTGTCTCCATCAGGTCCCTCTGTGTCCTCAACATAATTCATCTCTGTCTCCAGCTCTCGTCTCCAGCAGGTCCTCTGTGTCCTCAGCATGATTCATCTCTGTTTCCATCAGGTCCCTCTGTGTCCTCAACATGATTCATCTCTGTCTCCAACTCTCGTCTCCTGCAGGTCTCTCTGTGTCCTCAACGTGATTCATCTCTGTCTTCATCAGGTCCCTCTGTGTCCTCAGCATGATTAATCTCTGTCTCCAGCAGGTCCCTCTGTGTCCTCAACATTATTCATCTCTGTCTCCAACTCTCGTCTCCTGCAGGTCCCTCTGTGTCCTCAACATAATTCATCTCTGTCTCCAGTAGGTCCCTCTGTGACCTCAACATGATTCATCACTGTCTCCAGCAGGTCCCTCTGTGTCCTCAACATAATTCATTTCTCTCTCCAGCTCTCGTCTCCTGCAGGTCCCCTCTACAACCTCAACATGATTCATCTCTGTCTCCAACTCTCGTCTCCTGCAGGTCTCTCTGTGACCTCAACATGATTCATCTCTGTCTCCAACTCTCGTCTCTGCAGGTCCCTCTGTGTCCTCAACATAATTCATCTCTGTCTCCAACTCTCGTCTCCTGCAGGGTCTCTCTGTGACCTCAACATGATTCATCTCTGTCTCCAACTCTCGTCTCCTGCAGGTCCCTCTGTGTCCTCAACATGATTCATCTCTGTCTCCAGCAGGTCCCTCTGTGACCTCAACATGATTCAGATGTGTATAAGAGACAGTCTCTGTCTCCAGCAGGTCCCTCTGTGTCCTCAACATGATTCATCTCTGTCTCCAGCTCTCGTCTCCTGCAGGTCCCTCTACAACTCAAAATGATTCATCTCTGTCTCCTGCAGGTCCCTCTGTGTCCTCAACATGATTCATCTCTGTCTCCAGCTCTCGTCTCCTGCAGGTCCCTCTACAACCTCAACATGATTCATCTCTGTCTTCAACTCTCGTCTCCTGCAGGTCTCTCTGTGACCTCAACACGATTCATCTCTGTCTCCAGCTCTCGTCTCCTGCAGGTCCCTCTGTGTCCTCAACATGATTCACCTCTGTCTCCAGCAGGTCCCTCTGTGACCTCAACATGATTCATCTCTGTCTCCATCAGGTCCCTCTGTGTCCTCAACATGATTCATCTCTGTCTCCATCAGGTCCCTCTAGTGTCCTCAACATGATTCATCTCTGTCTCCAGCAGGTCCCTCTGTGTCCTCAACATTATTCATCTCTGTCTCCAGCAGGTCCCTCTGTGTACCTCAACATGATTCATCTCTGTCTCCAGCAGGTCCCTCTGTGTCCTCAACATGATTCATCTCTGTCTCCAGCAGGTCCCCCTGTGTCCTCAACATGATTCATCTCTGTCTCCATCAGGTCCCTCTGTGTCCTCAACATGATTCATCTCTGTCTCCAGCTGGTCCCTCTGTGACCTCAACATGATTCATCTCTGTCTGCAGCAGGTCCCTCTGTGTCCTCAACATGATTCATCTCTGTCTCCAGCAGGTCCCTCTGTGTCCTCAACATGATTCATCTCTGTCCCCAGCTCTCGTCTCCTGCAGGTCCCTCTGTGTCCTCAGCATGATTCATCTCTGTCTCCATCAGGTCCCTCTGTGTCCTCAACATGATTCATCTCTGTCTCCAGCTCTCGTCTCCTGCAGGTCCCTCTGTGTCCTCAGCATGATTCATCTCTGTCTCCATCAGATCCCTCTGTGTCCTCAACATGATTCATCTCTGTCTCCATCAGGTCCCTCTGTGTCCTCAACATGATTCATCTCTGTCCCCAGCTCTCGTCTCCTGCAGGTCCCTCTGTGTCCTCAACATGATTCATCTCTGTCTCCATCAGGTCCCTCTGTGTCCTCAACATAATTCATCTCTGTCTCCAGCTCTCGTCTCCTGCAGGTCCCTCTGTGTCCTCAGCATAATTCATCTCTGTCTCCATCAGGTCCCTCTGTGTCCTCAACATGATTCATCTCTGTCTCCAACTCTCGTCTCCTGCAGGTCTCTCTGTGTCCTCAACGTGATTCATCTCTGTCTTCATCAGGTCCCTCTGTGTCCTCAGCATGATTCATCTCTGTCTCCAGCAGGTCCCTCTGTGTCCTCAACATTATTCATCTCTGTCTCCAACTCTCGTCTCCTGCAGGTCCCTCTGTGTCCTCAACATAATTCATCTCTGTCTCCAGTAGGTCCCTCTGTGACCTCAACATGATTCATCACTGTCTCCAGCAGGTCCCTCTGTGTCCTCAACATAATTCATTTCTCTCTCCAGCTCTCGTCTCCTGCAGGTCCCTCTACAACCTCAACATGATTCATCTCTGTCTCCAACTCTCGTCTCCTGCAGGTCTCTCTGTGACCTCAACATGATTCATCTCTGTCTCCAACTCTCGTCTCCTGCAGGTCCCTCTGTGTCCTCAACATAATTCATCTCTGTCTCCAACTCTCGTCTCCTGCAGGTCTCTCTGTGACCTCAACATGATTCATCTCTGTCTCCAACTCTCGTCTCCTGCAGGTCCCTCTGTGTCCTCAACATGATTCATCTCTGTCTCCAGCAGGTCCCTCTGTGACCTCAACATAATTCATCTCTGTCTCCAGCAGGTCCTTCTGTGTCCTCAACATGATTCATCTCTGTCTCCAGCTCTCGTCTCCTGCAGGTCCCTCTTCAAACTCAACATGATTCATCTCTGTCTCCTGCAGGTCCCTCTGTGTCCTCAACATGATTCATCTCTGTCTCCAGCTCTCGTCTCCTGCAGGTCCCTCTACAACCTCAACATGATTCATCTCTGTCTCCAGCTCTCGTCTCCTGCAGGTCCCTCTACAACCTCAACATAATTCATCTTTCTCTTCAGCTCTCGTCTCCTGCAGGTCCCTCTACAACCTCAACATGATTCATCTCTGTCTCCAACTCTCGTCTCCTGCAGGTCTCTCTGTGACCTCAACATGATTCATCTCTGTCTCCAACTCTCGTCTCCTGCAGGTCCCTCTGTGTCGTCAACATGATTCATCTCTGTCTCCAACTCTCGTCTCCTGCAGGTGTCTCTGTGACCTCAACATGATTCATCTCTGTCTCCAACTCTCGTCTCCTGCAGGTCCCTCTGTGTCCTCAACATGATTCATCTCTGTCTCCAGCAGGTCCCTCTGTGACCTCAACATGATTCATCTCTGTCTCCATCAGGTCCCTCTGTGTCCTCAACATGATTGACCTCTGTCTCCATCAGGTCCCTCTGTGTCCTCAACATGATTCATCTCTGTCTCCAGCAGGTCCCTCTGTGTCCTCAACATTATTCATCTCTGTCTCCAGCAGGTCCCTCTGTGTCCTCAACATGATTCATCTCTGTCTCCATCAGGTCCCTCTGTGTCCTCAACATGATTCATCTCTGTCTCCAGCAGGTCCCCTCTGTGACCTCAACATGATTCATCTCTGTCTCCAGCAGGTCCCTCTGTGTCCTCAACATGATTCATCTCTGTCTCCAGCAGGTCCCTCTGTGTCCTCAACATGATTCATCTCTGTCTCTAGCAGGTCCCTCTGTGTCCTCAACATGATTCATCTCTGTCTCCAGCAGGTCCCTCTGTGTCCTCAACATGATTCATCTCTGTCTCCATCAGGTCCCTCTGTGTCCTCAACATGATTCATCTCTGTCTCCAGCAGGTCCCTCTGTGTCCTCAACATGATTCATCTCTGTCTCCAGCAGGTCCCTCTGTGTCCTCAACATGATTCATCTCTGTCTCCAGCAGGTCCCTCTGTGTCCTCAACATGATTCATCTCTGTCTCCATCAGGTCCCTCTGTGTCCTCAACATGATTCATCTCTGTCTCCATCAGGTCCCTCTGTGTCCTCAACATGATTCATCTCTGTCTCCATCAGGTCCCTCTGTGTCCTCAACATGATTCATCTCTGTCCCCAGCTCTCGTCTCCTGCAGGTCCCTCTGTGTCCTCAACATGATTCATCTCTGTCTCCATCAGGTCCCTCTGTGTCCTCAACATGATTCATCTCTGTCCCCAGCTCTCGTCTCCTGCAGGTCCCTCTGTGTCCTCAACATGATTCATCTCTGTCTCCATCAGGTCCCTCTGTGTCCTCAACATAATTCATCTCTGTCTCCAGCTCTCGGTCTCCTGCAGGTCCCTCTGTGTCCTCAGCATAATTCATCTCTGTCTCCCATCAGGTCCCTCTGTGTCCTCAACATGATTCATCTCTGTCTCCAACTCTCGTCTCCTGCAGGTCTCTCTGTGTCCTCAACGTGATTCATCTCTGTCTTCATCAGGTCCCTCTGTGTCCTCAGCATGATTCATCTCTGTCTCCAGCAGGTCCCTCTGTGTCCTCAACATTATTCATCTCTGTCTCCAACTCTCGTCTCCTGCAGGTCCCTCTGTGTCCTCAACATAATTCATCTCTGTCTCCAGTAGGTCCCTCTGTGACCTCAACATGATTCATCACTGTCTCCAGCAGGTCCCTCTGTGTCTTCAACATAATTCATTTCTCTCTCCAGCTCTCGTCTCCTGCAGGTCCCTCTACAACCTCAACATGATTCATCTCTGTCTCCAACTCTCGTCTCCTGCAGGTCTCTCTGTGACCTCAACATGATTCATCTCTGTCCTCCCAACTCTCGTCTCCTGCAGGTCCCTCTGTGTCCCTCAACATAATTCATCTCTGTCTCCAACTCTCGTCTCCTGCAGGTCTCTCTGTGACCTCAACATGATTCATCTCTGTCTCCAACTCTCGTCTCCTGCAGGTCCCTCTGTGTCCTGAAACATGATTCATCTCTGTCTCCAGCAGGTCCCTCTGTGACCTCAACATTATTCTATCTCTGTCTCCAGCAGGTCCTTCTGTGTCCTCAACATGATTCATCTCTGTCTCCAGCTCTCGCTCTCTGCAGGTCCCTCTACAAACTCAACATGATTCATCTCTGTCTCCTGCAGGTCCCTCTGTGTCCTCAACATGATTCATCTCTGTTTCCAGCTCTCGTCTCCTGCAGGGTCCCTCTACAACCTTCAACATGATTCATCTCTGTCTCCAACTCTCGTCTCCTGCAGTCTCTCTGTGACCTCAACATGATTCATCTCTGTCTCCAGCTCTCGTCTCCTGCAGGTCCCTCTACAACCTCAACATAATTCATCTTCTCTCCAGCTCTCGTCTCCTGCAGGTCCCTCTACAACCTCAACATGATTCATCTCTGTCTCCAACTCTCGTCTCCTGAGGTCTCTCTGTGACCTCAACATGATTCATCTCTGTCTCCAACTCTCGTCTCCTGCAGGTCCCTCTGGGTCTTCAACTATGATTCATCTCTGTCTCCAACTCTCGTCTCCTGCAGGTCTCTCTGTGACCTTCAACATGATTCATCTCTGTCTCCAACTCTCGTCTCCTGCAGGTCCTCTGTTGTCCTCAACATGATTCATCTCTGTCTCCAGCAGGTCCTCTGTGACCTCAACATGATCATCTCTGTCTCCAGCAGGTCCCTCTGTGTCCTCAACATATTCATCTCTGTCTCCAGCATGGTCCCTCTGTGACCTCAACATGATTCATCTCTGTCTCCAGCAGGTCCCTCTGTGGTCCTCAACATGATTCATCTCTGTCTCCAGCAGGTCCCTCTGTGTCCTCAACATGATTCATTCCTTTCTCCATCAGGTCCCTCTGTGTCCTCAACATTGATTCATCTCTGTCTCCATCAGGGTCCCTCTGTGTCCTCAACATGATTCATCTCTGTTCTCAGCAGGTCGCTCTTGACCTCAACATGATTCATCTCTGTCTCCAGCAGTCCCTCTGTGTCGTCAACATGATTCATCTCTGTCTCCATCAGGTCCGCTGTGTCCTCAAACCTGATTCATCTCTGTCTCCAGCAGGTCCCTCCTGTGACTCAACATATTCATCTCTGTCTCCAGCAGGTCCTCTGTGTCCTCAACATGATTCATCTCTGTCTCCAGCAGGTCCCTCTGTGTCCTCAACATGATTCATCTAGGTCTCTAGCAGGTCCCTCTGTGTCCTCAACATGATCTCATCTCTGTCCTCCAGCAGGTCCCTCTGTGTCCTCAACATGATTCATCTCTGTCTCCATCAGGTCCCTCTGTGTCCTCATACATGAGTCATCTCTGTCTCCAGCAGGTCCCTCTCTGTGTCCTCAACATGATTCATCTCTGTCTCCAGCAGGTCCCTCTGTGTCCTCAACATGATTCATCTCTGTCTCCAGCAGGTCCCTCTGTATCCTCAACATGATTCATCTCTGTCTCTAGCAGGTCCCTCTGTGTCCTCAACATGATTCATCTCTGTCTCCAGCAGGTCCCTCTGTGTCCTCAACATGATTCATCTCTTGTATCCAGCAGGTCCCTCTGTGTCCTCAACATGATTCATCTCTGTCTCCATCAGGTCCCTCTGTGTCCTCAACATGATTCATCTCTGTCTCCAGCAGGTCCCTCTGTGACCTCAACTTGATTCATCTCTGTCTCCAGAGGTCCCTCTGTGTCCTCAACATGATTCATCTCTGTCTCCAGCAGGTCCCTCTGTGTCCTCAACATGATTCATCTCTGTCTCCAGCAGGTCCCTCTGTGTCCTCAACATGATTCATCTCTGTCTCCATCAGGTCCCTCTGTGTCCTCAACATGATTCATCTCTGTCTCCAGCAGGTCCCTCTGTGCACCTCAACATGATTCATCTCTGTCTCCAGCAGGTCCCTCTGTGTCCTCAACATAATTTCATCTCTGTCTCCAGCTCTCGTCTCCTGCAGGTCCCTCTACAACCTCAACATGATTCATCTCTGTCTCCAGCTTCTACAACCTCAACATGATTCATCTCTGTCTCCAGCAGGTCCCTCTGTGTCCTCAACATTATTCATCTCTGTCTCCAACTCTCGTCTCCTGCAGGTCCCTCTGTGTCCCTCAACATAATTCATCTCTGTCTCCAGTAGGTCCCTCTGTGACCTCAACATGATTCATCACTGTCTCAGCAGGTCCTCTGTGTCCTCAACATAATTCATCTCTCTCTCCAGCTCTCGTCCTCCTGCAGGTCCCTCTACAACCTCAACATGATTCATCTCTGTCTCCAACTCTCGTCTCCTGCAGGTCTCTCTGTGACCTCAACATGATTCATCTCTGTCTCCAACTCTCGTCTCCTGCAGGTCCCTCTGTGTCCTCAACATAATTCATCTCTGTCTCCAACTCTCGTCTCCTGCAGGTCCCTCTGTGTCCTCAACATGATTCATCTCTGTCTCCAGCAGGTCCCTCTGTGACCTCAACATAATTCATCTCTGTCTCCAGCAGGTCCCTCTGTGTCCTCACCATGATTCATCTCTGTCTCCAGCTCTCGTCTCCTGCAGGTCCTCTACAAACTCAACATGATTCATCTCTGTCTCCTGCAGGTCCCTCTGTGTCCTCAACATGATTCATCTCTGTCTCCAGCTTCTCGTCTCCTGCATGGTCCCTCTACAACCTCAACATGATTCATCTCTGTCTCCAACTCTCGTCTCTTGCAGGTCTCTCTGTGACCTCAACATGATTCATCTCTGTCTCCAGCTCTCGTCTCCTGCAGGTCCCCTCTACAACCTCAACATAATTCATCTCTCCAGCTCTCTCTCGCAGGTCTCTCTGTGACCTCAACATGATTCATCTCTGTCTCCAACTCTCGTCTCCTGCAGGTCCCTCTGTGTCCTCAACATGATTCATCTCTGCTCCAACTCTCGTTCTCTGCAGGTCTCTCTGTGACCTCAACATGATTCATCTCTGTCTCCAACTCTCGTCTCCTGCAGGTCCCTCTGTGTCCTCAACATGATTCATCTCTGTCTCCACAGTCCCTCTGTGACCTCAACTGATTCATCTCTGTCTCCATCAGGTCCCTCTGTGTCCTCAACATGATTCATCTCTGTCTCCATCAGGTCCCTCTGTGTCCTCAACATGATTCATCTCTGTCTCCAGCAGGTCCCTCTGTGTCCTCAACATGATTCATCTCTGTCTCCAGCAGGTCCCTCTGTGACCTCAACATGATTCATCTCTGTCTCCAGCAGGTCCCTCTGTGTCCTCAACATGATTCATCTCTGTCTCCAGCAGGTCCCTCTGTGCCTCAACATGATTCATCATCTCTGTCTCCAGCAGGTCCCTCTGTGTCCTCAACATGATTCATCTCTGTCTCCAGTTCTCGTCTCCTAGCAGGTCCCTCTGTGTCCTCAACATGCTTCATCTCTGTCTCCAACAGGTCCATCTGTGTCCTCAATGATTCATCTCTGTCTCCAGCAGGTCCCTCTGTGTCCTCAACATGATTCATCTCTGTCTCCAGTTCCGTTCCAGCAGGTCCCTCTGTGTCCTCAACATGATTCATCTCTGTCTCACAGGTCCCTCTGTGTCCTACACAGTGATTCATCTCTGTCTCACAGCAGGTCGTCTGTGACCTCAACATGATTCATCTCTGTCTCCAGTTCTAGTCTTCCTGCAGGTCCCTCTGTGTCCTCAACATGATTCATCTCTGTCTCCAGCAGGTCCCTCTGTGTCCTCAACATGATTCATCTCTGTCTCAAGCAGGTCCCTCTGTGTCCTCAACATGATTCATCTCTGTCTCCACAGGTCCTCTGTTGTTCCTCAAGATCATGATCTCACTCTGTCTCCAGCAGGTCCCTCTGTGTCCTCAACATGATTCATCTCTGTCTCCAGCAGGTCCCTCTGTGTCCTCAACATGATTCATCACTGTCTCCCAGCAGGTCCCTCTGTGTCCTCAACATGATTCATCTCTGTCTCCAGCAGGTCCCTCTGTGTCCTCACATGATTCATCTCTGTCTCCAGCAGGTCCCTCTGTGTCCTCAACATGATTCATCTCTGTCTCCAGCAGGTCCCTCTGTGTCCTCAACATGATTCATCTCTGTCTCCATCAGGTCCTCTGTGTCCTCAACATGATTATCTCTGTCTCCAGCAGGTCCCTCTGTGACCTCAACATGATTCATCTCTGTCTCAGCAGGTCCCTCTGTGTCCTCAACAGATCATCTCGTCTAGCTGTCCCTGCAGGTCCTCTCAACTCACATGATTCATCTCATCCCGCTTCTACACCTCACATGATCATCTGTCTCCAGCAGGTCCCTCTGTGTCCTCAACATATTCATCTCTGTCTCCAATTCTCGTCTCCTGCAGGTCCCTCTTGTCCTTCAACATGATTCATCTCTGTCTCCACAGGTCCCTCTGTGTCCTCAACATGAGTCATCTCTGTCTCCAGCAGGTCCTTCTGTGACCTCAACATGATTCATCTCTGTCCTCCAGTTCTCGTCTCCTGCAGGTCCCTCTGTGTACAACCTAAACATGATTTCCATCACTGTCTCAAACTCTCGTCTCCAGCAGGTCCTCTGTGACCTCAACATGATTCATCTCTGTCTCCCAGGTCTCGTCTCCAGGCAGGTCCCTCTGTCCTCACATGATTCATCTCTGTCTCCAGCAGGATCCCTCTGTGTCCCTCAACATGATTCATCTCTGTCTCCAACAGGTCCCTCTGTGTCCTCAACATGATTCATCTCTGTCTCCAACAGGTCCCTCTGTGTCCTCAAACATGATTCATCTCTGTCTCCAGTTCTCGTCTCAGCAGGTCCCTCTGTGTACCTCAACATGATTCATCTCTGTCTCCAACAGGTCCCTCTGTTGTCCTCAACATGATTCATCTCTGTCTCCAGCAGGTCCCTCTGTGACCTGAACATGATTCATCTCTGTCTCCAGGTCTCGTCTCCTGCAGGTCCCTCTGTGTCCTCAACATGATTCATCTTTGTCTCAAGCAGGTCCTTCTGTGATCTCAAAATAATTCATCTCTGTCTCCAGCAGGTCCCTCTGTGACCTGACATGATTCATCTCTGTCTCCAGTTCTCGTCTCCTGCAGGTCGCTCTGTGTCCTCAACATGATTCATCTCTGTCTCCAACAGGTCCCTCTGTGTCCTCAACATGATTCATCTCTGTCTCCAGCAGGTTCCTCTGTGACCTGAACATGATTCATCTCTGTCTCCAGTTCTCGTCTCCTGCAGGTCCCTCTGTGAAATGAACATGATTCATCTCTGTCTCCAACAGGTCCCTCTGTGTCCTCAACATGACTCATCTCTGTCTCCGCAGGTTCCCTCTGTGTCATCAACATGATTCATCTCTGTCTCCAGTTCTCGTCTCCAGCAAGTCACCTCTGTGTCTTCAACATGATTCATCTCTGCTCTCGAACAGGTCCCTTTGTGTCCTCAACATGATTCATCTCTGTCTCCAGCAGGTCCCTCTGTTGACCTGAACATGATTCATCTCTGTCTCCAGTTCTCGTCTCCTGCAGGTCCCTCTGTGTCCTCAACCATGATTCATCTCTGTCTCCAACAGGTCCCTCTGTGTCCTCAACATGATTCATCTCTGTCTCCAGCAGGTCCCTCTGTGACCTGAACATGATTCATCTCTGTCTCCAGTTCTCGTCTCCTGCAGGTCCCTCTGTGTCATCAACATGATTCATCTCTGTCTCCAAACAGGTCCCTCTGTGTCCTCAACATGATTCATCTCTGTCTCCCAGCAGGTCCCTCTGTGACCTGCACATGATTCATCTCTGTCTCCAGTTCTCGTCTCCTGCAGGTCCCTCTGTGTCCTCAACATGATTCATCTCTGTTCCAACAGGTCCATCTGTGTCTCACTGTTCATCTCTGTCTCCAGCGGTCCCTCTGTGTCCTCAACATGATTAATCTCTGTCTCAGTTCTCAATCGTCTCCTTTCAGGTCCCTCTGTGTCCTCAACTATTCATCTAGTCTCCATCAGTCCCTCTGTGTCTCAACAGATTCTCTCGTCTCCAGCAGGTCCCTCTGTGACTCAACATGATTCATCTCTGTCTCCAGCAGTCCTCTGTGTCCTCAACATGATTCATCTCTGTCTCCAGCAGGTCCCTCTGTGTCCTCAACATGATTCATCTCTGTCTCCGGCAGGTCCCTCTGTGTCCTCAACATGATTCATCTCTGTCTCCACCAGGTCCCTCTGTGTCCTCAACATGATTCATCTCTGTCTCCAGCAGGTCCCTCTGTGACCTCAACATGATTCATCTCTGTCTCCAGCAGGTCCCTCTGTGTCCTCAACATGATTCATCGCTGTCTCCAGTTCTCGTCTCCTGCAGGTCCCTCTACAACCTCAACATGATTCATCTCTGTCTCCACAGCTCCTCTACCTCAACATGATTCATCTCTGTCTCCAGCAGGTCCCTCTGTGTCCTCAACATGATTCATCTCTGTCTCCACTCTCTTCTCCTGCAGGTCCTCTGTGTCCTCAACATTATTCATCTCTGTCTCCAGTAGGTCCCTCTGTGACCTCAACATGATTCATCATCTGTCTCCAGCAGGTCCCTCTGTGTCCTCAACATAATCATCTCTCTCTCCAGCTCTCGTGCTTCCTGCAGGTCCCCCTCTACAGACCTCAACATGATTCATCTCTGTCTCCACGTCTCGTCTCCTGCAAGGTCTCTCTGTGACCTCAAACATGATTCATCTCTGTCTCCAACTCTCGTCTCCTGCAGGTCCCTCTGTGTCCTCAACATAATTCATCTCTGTCTCCAACTCTCGTCTCCTGCAGGTCCCTCTGTGTCCTCAACATGATTCATCTCTGTCTCCAACGGTCCCTCTGTGACCTCAACATATTCATCTCTGTCTCCAGCAGTCCCCTCTGTGTCCTCAACATGATTCATCTCGTCTCCAGCTCTCGTCTCCTGCAGGTCCCTCTACAAACTCAACATGATTCATCTCTGTCTCCTGCAGGTCCCTCTGTGTCCTCAACATGATTCATCTCTGTCTCCAGCTCTCGTCTCCTGCAGGTCCCTCTACACCTCAACATGATTCATCTCTGTCTCCAACTCTCGTCTCTGCAGGTCTCTCTGTGACCTCAACATGATTCATCTCGTCTCCGCTCTGTCTCCTGCAGGTCCCTCTCAACCTCAACATAATTCATCTTTCTCTCCAGCTCTCGTCTCCTGCAGGTCTCTCTGTGACCTCAACATGATTCATCTCTGTCTCCAACTCTCGTCTCCTGCAGGTCCCTCTGTGTCCTCAACATGATCATCTCTGTCTCCACTCTCGTCTCCTGCAGGTCTCTCTGTGACCTCAACATGATTCATCTCTGTCTCCAACTCTCGTCTCCTGCAGGTCCCTCTGTGTCCTCAACATGATTCATCTCTGTCTCCAGCAGGTCCCTCTGTGACCTCAACACGATTCATCTCTGTCTCCATCAGGTCCCTCTGTGTCCTCAACATGATTCATCTCTGTCTCCACAGGTCCCTCTGTGTCCTCAACATGATTCATCTCTGTCTCCAGCAGGTCCTCTGTGTCCTCAACATTATTCATCTCTGTCTCCAGCAGGTCCATCTGTGACCTCAATCATGATTCATCTCTGTCCTCCAGCAGGTCCCTCTGTGTCCTCAACATGATTCATCTCTGTCTCCAGCAGGTCCCTCTGTGTCTCAACATGATTCATCTCTGTCTCCATCAGTCCCTCTGTGTCCTCAACATGATCATCCTCTGTCTCCATCAAGGTCCCTCTGTGTCCTCAACATGATTCATCTCTGTCTCCAGCAGGTCCCTCTGTGTCCTCAACATGATTCATCTCTGTCTCCAGCATGTCCCTCTGTGTCCTCAACATGATTCATCTCTTTCTCCAGCAGGTCCCTCTGTGTCATCAACATGATTCATCTCTGTCTCCATAAGGTCCCTCTGTGTCCTCAACATGATTCATCTCTGTCTCCAGCAGGTCCCTCTGTGACCTCAACATGATTCATCTCTGTCTCCAACCAGGTCCCCTCTGTGTCCTCAACATGATTCATCTCTGTCTCCAGCAGGTCCCTCTGTGTCCTCAACATGATTCATCTCTGTCTCCAGCAGGTCCCTCTGTGTCCTCAACATGATTCATCTCTGTCTCCAGCAGGTCCCTCTGTGACCTCAACATGATTCATCTCTGTCTCAATCAGGTCCCTCCTCGTGTCCCTCAACATGATTCATCTCTGTCTCCAGCAGGTCCCTCTGTGTCCTCAACATGATTCCTCTCCTGTTCTCCAGCAGGTACCCTCTGTGACCTCAATCATCTCTGGTCTCAGTCTCTGTCTCCTGCAGGTCCCTCTGTGTCCTCAAACATGATTCATCTCTGTCTCCAAGCAGGTCCCTCTGTGTCCTCAACATGATTCATCTCTGTCTCCAGCAGGTCCCTCTGTTGTACCTGAACATGATTCATCTCTGTCTCCAGTTTCTCGTCTCCTGCAGGTCCCTCTGTGTCCTCAACATGATTCATCTCTGTCTCCACAGGTCCCTCTGTGTCCTCAACATGATTCATCTCTGTCTCCAGCAGGTCCCTCTGTGACCTCAACATGATTCATCGCTGTCTCCAGCTCTCGTCTCCTGCAGGTCCCTCTGCACCTCAACATGATTCATCTCTGTCTCCAGTCTCACCTCACATGATTCATCTCTGTCTCCAGCAGGTCCCTCTGTGTCCTCAACATGATTCATCTCTGTCTCCACTCGTCTCCGCAGGTCCTCTGTGTCCTCAACATGATTCATCTCTGTCTCCAGCAGGTCCCTCTGTGACCTCAACATGATTCATCCTGTCTCCAGCAGGTCCCTCTGTGTCCTCAACATGATTCATCTCTGTCTCCATGCAGGTCCCTCTGCACCTCAACATGATTCATCTCTGTCTCCACTCTCGTCCCGAGGTCCCTCTGTGACCTCAACATGATTCATCTCTGTCTCCAATCTCGTCTCCTGCAGGTCCCTCTGTGTCCTCAACATAATTCATCTCTGTCTCATCTCCGCAGGTCCCTCTGTGTCCTCAACATGATTCATCTCTGTCTCCAGCAGGTCCCTCTGTGTCCTCAACATGATTAATCTCTGTCTCCAGCAGGTCCCTCTGTGTCCTCAACATGATTCATCTCTGTCTCCAGCTCTCGTCTCCTGCAGGTCCCTCTACTCAACATGATCATCTCTGTCTCCTGCAGGTCCCTCTGTGTCCTCAACATGATTCATCTCTGTCTCTCCAGTCCTGAGGTCCCTCTGCGACCTCAACATGATTCATCTCTGTCTCCAACTCTCGTCTCTGCAGGTCCCTCTGTGACCTCAACATGATTCATCTCTGTCTCCAGCTCTCGTCTCCTGCAGGTCCCTCTACCTCAACATGATTCATCTCTCTCCAGCTCTCGTCTCCTGCAGGTCCTCTGTGACCTCAACATGATCATCTCTGTCTCCAACTCTCGTCTCCTGCAGGTCCCTCTGTGTCCTCAACATGATTCATCTCTGTCTCCACTCTCGTCTCCGCAGGTCTCTCTGTGACCTCAACATGATTCATCTCTGTCTCCAACTCTCGTCTCTGCAGGTCCCTCTGTGTCCTCAACATGATCATCTCTGTCTCCAGCTCTCGTCTCCTGCAGGTCCCTCTGTGTCCTCAACATGATTCATCTCTGTCTCCAGCAGGTCCCTCTGTGACCTCAACATGATTCATCTCTGTCTCCAGCAGGTCCCTCTGTGATCTCAACATGATTCATCTCTGTCTCCAGTTCTCGTCTCCTGCAGGTCCCTCTGTGTCCTCAACATGATTCATCTCTGTCTCCTGCAGGTCCCTCTGTGTCCTCAACATGATTCATCTCTGTCTCCATCTCGTAGCAGGTCCCTCTACCCTCAACATGATTCATCTCTGTCTCCAACTCGTCTCTCAGTCCTCTGTGACCTCAACATGATTCATCTCTGTCTCCAGCAGTCCGTCTCCTGCAGGTCCCTCTACACCTCAACATGATTCATCTCTGTCTCCAGCTCTCGTCTCCTGCAGGTCTCTCTGTGACCTCAACATGATTCATCTCTGTCTCCAACTCCGTCACTGCAGGTCCCTCTGTGTCCTCAACATGATATCTCTGTCTCAACTCTCGTCTCCTGCAGGTCTCTCTGTGACCTCAACATGATTCATCTCTGTCTCCAGCTCTCGTCTCCTGCAGGTCCCTCTGTGTCCTCAACATGATTCATCTCTGTCTCCAGCAGGTCCCTCTGTGTCCTCACATGATTCATCTCTGTCTCCACAGGTCCCTCTGTGTCCTCAACATGATTCATCTCTGTCTCCATCAGGTCCCTCTGTGTCCTCAACATGATTCATCTCTGTCTCCAGCAGGTCCCTCTGTGTCCTCAACATGATTCATCTCTGTCTCCAGCAGGTCCCTCTGTGACCTCAACATGATTCATCTCTGTCTCCAGCAGGTCCCTCTGTGTCCTCAAACATGATCATCTCTGTCTCCAGCAGGTCCCTCTGTGTCCTCAACATGATTCATCTCTGTCTCCAAGCAGGTCCCTCTGTGTCCTCAACATGATTCATCTCTGTCTCCAGCAGGTCCCCTCTGTGTCCTCAACATGATTCATCTCTGTCTCCAGCAGGTCCCTCTGTGTACCTCAACATGATTCATCTCTGTCTCCGAAGCAGGTCCCTCTGTGTCCTAACATGATTCATCTCTGTCTCCAGCAGGTCCCTCTGTGTCCTCAACATGATTCATCTCTGTCTCCAACAGGTCCCTCTGTGTCCTCAACATGATTCATCTCTGTCTCCAAGCAGGTCCCTCTGTGTCCTCAACATGATTCATCTCTGTCTCCAGCAGGTCCCTCTGTGTCCTCAACATGATTCATCTCTGTCTCAACAGGTCCCTCTGTGTCCTCAACATGATTCATCTCTGTCTTCCAGCAGGTCCCTCTGTGTCCTCAACATGATTCATCTCTGTCTCAAGCAGGTCCCTCTGTGTCCTCAACATGATTCATCTCTGTCTCCAGCAGGTCCCTCTGTGTCCTCAACATGATTCATCTCTGTCTCCAGCAGGTCCCTCTGTGTCCTCAACATGATTCATCTCTGTCTCCATCAGGTCCCTCTGTGATCTCAACATGATTCATCTCTGTCTCCAGCAGGTCCCCTCTGTGTCCTCAACATGATTCATCTCTGTCTCCAGCAGGTCCCTCTGTGTCCTCAACATGATCATCTCTGTCTCCAGCAGGTCCCCTCTGTGTCCTCAACATGATTCATCTCTGTCTCCATGCAGTCCCTCTGTGCTCAACGTGATTCATCTCTGTCTCCACAGGTCCCTCTGTGTCCTCAACATGATTCATCTCTCGTCTCCAGCTCTCGTCTCCGCAGGTCCCTCTGTGTCTCAACGTGATTCATCTCTGTCTCCAGCAGGTCCCTCTGTGACCTCAACATGATTCACCTCTGCCTCCAGCTCTCGTCTCCGTGATTTCAAGTGAGGTAAAGGAATTTCAAGTTATTACATCAACACGTGTTCTCAAGTGTGTCCTCTCCAGTCCTAGCTTCTTTAACTCATCTCTTGATTCCCCACAAGTTGATCACTTCTCTCCCCAAACTTCACATTGGTGATCATCTCACACCATTCATTCCCCCCATTTAGCGCTGGCAGCAATTAATGAATGTTTGTGTTTTATGAATCATTATGTTAATATTTCTTCTTTTGCTCAGCTAACACACGAAGCTTAAAATCTTCAACTCTTGCGTGATTCCAGTGTTAACGTATGGATGTGAGAGTTGGAAATCAGCTGTAGCTTTAGATAAAAAATTAGATAATTTTGAGAACAAATGTCTTAGAAGAATTCTAAACCTCCACTGTACAGACTTCAGAACTAATACGCAAATAAGACAAGAGACTAGGGAAGATATTGTATCCAATTTTATAAGAAAACGTTGTTGGGACTACATCGACCATGTACTCAGAATGGACAAGACAAGGCTCCCCTATCAAGCCCTCATATGGTCACCGGTAGGGAAAAGAAAACGGGGAAGACCAAGAGAGAC
>JACEFZ010008827.1:90000-97500 GCA_014155875.1 Cepaea nemoralis
AATCGAGATGGCGTCCTCGTAGAATTAAGGCTGGAGCTGGACTGCAGGAATGGGTCGTTTACTTGTGAGCTGGCCTGGATAAATGCCACTGGACAGTCGCACGTCATCTCTAGAGCCGTGCTGCCTTAGAGTTGTCAGTGGCGTTCTGGTACACGGCCTTCATCTGTTTGAATAGTTTCTAGATACAAACCTTCAGAAATCAATGTGAATATCTTCTCTGTTGACATAGATGCGAGGTTTGATGTGATACATGACCACACGTGTGTGTGTGTGTGTGTGTGTGTGTGTATGTGTGTGTGTGTGATGTGTGTGTGTGTGTGTGTGTGTGTGTGTGTGTGTGTGTGTGTCAGTGAGTTAGTCTGTGAGAACATAGACCAGAGTTTGTGTGTCTGTCAATGAGTTAGTCTATGAGAACATGAACGTCGGTCTGGGACATGTTTTGTGTGACATATTTTATGTGACATGTGTTGTGTGGCATGTGTTGTATGACATGTTTTATGTGACATGCTTTTGGTATGAAATGTCTTGTGTGACATGTTTTGTGTGACATGTTTTGTTTGACATGTTCAGTGTGACATGTTTAGAGTGACATGTTTTGTGTGACATGTAAAATGTGACATGCTTAGATTGACATGTTTTGTGTGACTTGTTTGTGTCACATGTTGTGTGACATGTGTTGTGTGACATGTGTCGTGTGACATGTTTAGTGTGATTGGTGTAGTGTGAAATGTTGAATGTCTCGGAAGCAGGCACGTTCACACACACACACACAGATACACACACACACACACACAGATACACACACACACACACACACACACACACCACCCACATACAAGCAGATTGTAGACATATGTGTACTCGGTATCACTTCTCCCTCTCCTTCTTCGTTCTTCTGGCGAGGGGAGTGGCTCACATCCAGACATGCACCTCACAGGTCAGCGTGCTCCACCACGCCATATATTTGTGTCAGGTTGTCTTCCTTTAGACAGATTCCACCCATGCTAACGGGCTCTATCTGCCCGTGGGCAGGTTTGCTGGCTCAAACACTCTTGCCACGGTGGAGGTCTCACGGCCTACTCTTTGTCATTGACATAAGCTGAAGTGTGAACTTTGATCACATTCACGCCATGAGGAGTGAAACACACTTTGGCGCTGGCCACGAGAGAAGGCTCTCTCCTAACTGAACAAGGCAGAGACAGGTTGACCATGTTCCAGACTGGGCCGGTCCAGAGCTATTGTGGCAACGGCTACAACTGATATAGCTGCCATAGACGCATGTTTTAAAATTGTTAGTATAGTTTTAAAAAGGAAAATTGAGTGTGAGAGTTAGGTAAAAACTAGAGGTAATGTGAAACGCTGTAAATTTAAGGACACAATATAATTAGGAAAACTGTTCGGCGTCCTGTTCAATACTTATCGTTAATATGTCACTTTGTAGTTCGTCATGTCAGATGTTAAAGAGAGTTCAGTTACAACAATTTAACCACCGACACTCAGTAAGCGATTCTGTAGCTCTGCTGCGCCATTCACGACAATATCTTGTGTGCAGCTAACGCGAGGACACCGTGTTAAAACAGCGTTTCAACACGAACACACTGTCATACTACCTTGGCCCAGCTTAACTAGTGGGTCATGTCAACCATTACCACTATATATATCTGTCAGTGGTGAGAATCAGACGCAGTGGTTGGGGTTTCATTGCGAAGGCTAATGGACAAGTCATGAAAAAAGGAGAGTCAGGCATATAATACTACGACCTCCAGCATGAGAATGGCGGTGGAAGCAGTCACGGCAGCATTCCGTTGGTTAGAGGAGATCACTGCAACACACATTAAATTTATTACGGGCTTAATGTGCGTCTTTATTAAGGTGGAGAAAATAATGTTTTGTGTGGAATGGCTCATCTTGCTTCAGAGATCACAGATTGTGAGAATTGTATGGACTTTGCGCCCTGGCCATGCGGGAGTGCGGAGAAATGAACAGGCTGATAGGCTGGCAGGGAATGCACCTCTTGGTGGTAGATTACCTATCGACAAGAGACAGGTGGTCATGCTCCTGTGGGACAAGGTGGAGTAGGCGGGGGGGGGGGGGGGGAACAGATTGAGCACCCGTATGTTGAAAGAATGAGATTGCAGGGGATCTGCTGGGGTTCTGGAAGAATCTCAAAATTTAGAGGGAAGAACAGGAGAACTTTCAAACAGATCGTGGTGGGAACGATTAGTAGTATGACTCTTCACTGGCTGTTGAACGAGGGGACCGAGTGCATATGGTAATGTCCTGAGTGCAGTGATGTTGGTTCTTAGTTCAACTCAACTCAACTACCACTATATTGGTTAGACCCACCTATCCTGGGTCTTGTCAATCATTCCCAACATCCGTGGTATTGTTACCCTGCCCAACTTGCACACGAGACCACCTGTTTTCGCCCTTATCCTTGAATGCGGGGTGTCGGATCTCACTACCCAAGAGGTCAGGGTGCGCGTGATATCAATCGTGCCAACAGGCCACAGTGTAGGTTAAGATGACTATGACGTGGATGACAACATTGTCAACAACAACAACAACAACAACAACAACAACAACAACAACAACAACAACAACAACAACAACAACAACAACAACAACAACAACAACAACAGCAGCAGCAGCAGCAGCAGCAAGAACAACAACAGCAGCAGCAGCAGCAACAACAACAACAACAACAACAACAACAACAACGACGACGACGACGACGACGACGACGACGACGACGACGACGACGACGACGACGACGACGACGACGACGACGTGGACGACGACGAGAATGTTGTGGCTCGCTCACACGGGGGTTCAGCAAATGGTTGGATTCATGTATTCAAGACAACTCACGGTGGCAGCTGACAGATAGTTTATTTCTGAGGATATACATCCAAACAAGCCTCCACAGCCGAGTAACTCACTCTGACTTAGGTTCACGGAGTTCTCACACACTGTCCACTGGGGACGAGTGCTTGGTGGCCCTCAACAATATGTGCCGTAGACGGAAATAGCCTAGAAGACATCTTAACAGAAATTAAGTCACAGAGAGGACTAGTTATTTGCATCGGAAGAAGACAGTCCACATTCTTTGGGCGTGTCATGAGAAGAGGAAAGCTGGCGCACACCATTGGACAAACTGACAGAATAGACATTGGTCGACTCTGACACCACAGGTAAAACTGACAGACTAGACTTTAGTCGACATTCTTACACCACAGGTAACACTGACAGACTAGACTTTAGTCGACATTCTCACACCACAGGTAAAACTGACAGACTAGACTTTAGTCGACATTCTCACACCACAGGTAAAACTGACAGACTAGACTTTAGTCGACATTCTCACACCACAGGTAAAACTGACAGACTAGACTTTAGTCGACATTCTCACACCACAGGTAAAACTGACAGACTAGACTTTAGTCGACATTCTCACACCACAGGTAACATTGACAGACTAGACTTTAGTCGACATTCTCACACCACAGGTAAAACTGACAGACTAGACTTTAGTCGACACTCTCACACCACAGGTAAAACTGACAGACTAGACTTTAGTCGACATTCTCACACCACAGGTAAAACTGACAGACTAGACTCTAGTCGACATTCTCACACCACAGGTAAAACTGACAGACTAGACTTTAGTCGACATTCTCACACCACAGGTAAAGCTGACAGACTAGACTTTAGTTGACATTCTCACACGACAGGTAAAACTTACAGACTAGACTTTAGTCGACATTCTCACAACACAGGTAAAACTGACAGACTAGACTTTAGTCGACATTCTCACACCACAGGTAACACTGACAGACTAGACTTTAGTCGACATTCTCACACCACAGGTAAAACTGACAGACTAGACTTTAGTCGACACTCTCACACCACAGGTAAAACTGACAGACTAGACTTTAGTCGAACTCTCACACCACAGGTAAAACTGACAGACTAGACTTTAGTCGACATTCTCACACCACAGGTAAAACTGACAGACTAGACCGCGTTTATTGCTGGAGAGCATGGCATATGATACCACAACATATATTCATAAAAAATGGAGGTAGAGATAGTCATTGCTGCTCCGGCTGGCTGGAAAATAAACAGGACACACATGTGGTGATTGTAACAGACTCACAGAGTATGCTGATCAGGGTGAAGATAGGTACGCTTCGTGCAGACTAGCATGCTTGAATTAGAACAATAACAGATAAGGACTATCTGTTGGATCTTTCCCCCATATTTGGAAGAGCAGGCGGACACATTGACTGGATCTGCATCACTGGCTGGGGTCTTGGTGCCCGTCAAGGCAGATGTGGTCAAGGCACTTTGTGATTGTGAGTATGGGGTGAAAGAACAGATTGATCATCACGGCTTGGAGAGAATGGTGTCGTAGGGAGTGACCAGAGGATCTGGGCCGACGCTCAGGACTCCGAGGATAGAAGCATTAGAATTGGTAGTCTTCGCTGGTTGTTGAAAATGAGGACGGAGAGAGTATGGGAATGTTACCAGTGCTATGATGTCGGTTCTTGACTCAATTCAACTCACCTCAAACCGGGAAGAGTAATGTAGATCTAAAATAAGAACAACATGTTTGGGTAATGTAGATATTCATTGGCACCTTGCCGTCTTGACAGACGATAGTTTGTGCTTTAAAAAGGCATAATAACTTTTAACTATGGCGGTAGCGAGTGTGACTGATAAGGCCAATTTGCGCTGTAAATGTCCGTTCACAGTGGGTGCATGTGAACACGTGGTCATTTCCACCATCATGCACCATCTTACGTCTCAAACGCTTGGTGTGTGACTTTTCTGCAATAATTTTCTCCTTTGACTTTATTCCATTTCTGATATTTGCCCTCCATGCAACACGTTCAGCGGCGACTTGCTCCCAATGTGCATTATCAATGCCTGTATCAATCATGTCCCGCTTATACACATCTTTGTGATGTAGATATACAAAGAGAACAAAGAGGTACGGGTAATGTAGATGTAAAATTAGAAGAAAGAAGTACAGGTAAAATAGATGTAAAATAAGAACAAAGAGGTACAGATAATGTAGACGTAAAATGAGAACAATCACGTGAGGGTAATGCAGATGTGAAAACGAGAACAAGCACGTGAGGACGATGAACATGTAAAACGAGAACAAAGAGGTAAGGGTAATGTAGATGTAAAATGAAAACAAGCACGTATTTGGTTATTTTCGAAATAAAACACTACTTTTATTGTCTGACTCACTACGTAACACACTACATTTATTGTCTGCTCACTACGTAACACACTACATTTATTGTCTGCTCACGAAGAGAACTAAACGTCGAGACGTGGGCCAAGTCACAGTTCCTGACCCGACGACTGCCTGACCTACAGTTCCTGGACTCAGAGACCCACCGCCTGCCGGACCTTCATCTCCGTGGAGCCGAGAGATGTGCTCCGATCAAGGGAATTCCAGTGTGGTCCCATATACTCCTGGTGGTTCCAGACGCCATTCAGATTAGAATAGAAGCAGTTATCGAACCACCATCCAGATGTCGTGCCACAATTGTGAAGTGGGTTCTTGTCGTTGTCCCTGTCCAGTGTAGTAAAATCCAAGCCTTGGTGTTGGGTGAAACTGTCACCCGCTGTCCCGCTGTAACCACTGACTGACAGCTTGTAGTTCAATGTCTCGTTTGCCACCCGAAAGTTGGAGTAGTGAGCGAAATAGCGTTTTCCTTGGAACATTAAGTCTATGCGAAGTTCGGTAAAACCCTGAAACAAATTAAATAGATCTTTACTGATGTCAATTTGTTTTGTAATTTCTTTATTGTTTTTGAAGATAAGAGTGGGAACTGGTGTTCATTAATGACAACACAGACATAAAGTAATGTGGACATTAAAGACCCATTCTAAACATGGTTAATTCATTATCTTTCCATTACTTTTCCTTCGTATAGTCCATGATGTGGGCGTTGGTGATCATATTGTCCACAGCCTTCCGTCTCGTGTAATGCCAATCTTCTTATAGTCCATTCTGTGTGGCGTTGGTGATCATGTCTGTCTATCTCGTGCCTTCTGTCTCGTGTACTGCCAAACTTTTTATAGTCCACGCCATGTGGCGTTAGTGTTCATGTCTGTCCACACTTTCTGTCTCATGTACTGCTAACAACTTCTAAGACCGATGTTCCTCTATAAAATGATGCCACACTGTCGAGCATCTGCCCCCCCCCCCCCCGCCCCCCCCCCCCCCCCCCCCCCCCCGTGTGCCCTAATATGAATTGAACAATTAACAAATGCCGTGTCGATGCATCATCTGCCTTTAACATAGTCCCGCAACATCTCACGCCCGTGTCCGTTGTAGTCTCTTGCAGTTCTTCCATTTCTTGCCAGATGAGCCCTCTTTGTCTCCATCTCTCTGTCAGCACGTTGCTAATTCAGCCGATGCCAAAGCAATATGGCACATACATTCTCGTGAAACACAAGACAACATAACTATAACTGACTGTATATCCGTGAAACACAAGACAGCATAACTAGAACTGACTGTATATCCGTGAAACACAAGACAACATAACTATAACTGACTGTATATCCGTGAAACTCAAGACAACATAACTAGAACTGAATGCATAGCCGTGAAACACGAGACAACATAACTATAACTGATTGCATAGTCGTGAAACACAAGACAACATAACTATAACTGATTGTATAGCCGTGAAACACAAGACAGCATAACTAGAACTGATTGCATAGCCGTGGAACTCAAGACAACATAACTATAACTGACTGTATAGCCGTGAAATACAAGACAGCATAACTAGAACTGATTGCATAGCCGTGAAATACAAGACAACATAACTATAACTGATTGTATAGCCTTGAAACACAAGACAGCATAACTATAACTGATTGCATAGCAGTGAAACACAAGACAGCATAACTATAACTGACTGTATAGCCGTGAAACTCAAGACAACAAACTATAACTGATTGCATAGCCGTGAAACTCAAGACAACATAACTATAACTGACTGTATAGCCGTGAAACTCAAGACAACATAACTATAACTGATTGCATAGCCGTGAAACACAAGACAACATAACTAGAACTGATTGTATAGCCGTGAAACACAAGACAGCATAACTATAACTGATTGTATAGCCGTGCAACACAAGACAGCATAAACTAGAACTGATTGAAAAGCCGTGAAACTCAGGACAACATAACTATAACTGACTGTATAGCCGTGAAACACAGGACAACATAACTATAACTGACTGTATAGCCATGAAACACAGGACACCATAACTATAACTGACTGTATAGCCGTGAAACACAGGACAACATAACTATAACTGATTGTATAGCCGTGAAACACAAGACAACATAACTAGAACTGATTGTATAGCCGTGAAACACAAGACAGCATAACTATAACTGACTGTATAGCCGTGAAACACAAGACAACATAACTATAACTGATTGTATAGCCGTGA
>JACEFZ010008827.1:100000-102500 GCA_014155875.1 Cepaea nemoralis
AATTCCTCGCGCTTGAGTTCCTCCTTGCTAACTGGGTATTCTGTGCCTCCTTCAGAGATCCGACGGGATATTGTTTCCCTCTTGGGCGTTGTGGTTGGGCTGCTGGCTTTAGCTTGCGGTTCAGGCTCGGTCTCTTGGTTTTCATCTTGCGGTTTCTCTGTGAGTTCTTGTATGGCTTCTGTTGGTTTGTTTTGAAAGAGTTCCATTTCAGCTCTATGCAATTCTCTTTCTGTCTTGATCATTTGTAGGATTTCTTCGTTCTCCTTCTTCATCTCGGTCATGCGCTCCATCTCTTGTTTGATGTTTTTCTGTATCTCCTTCATTTCAACAAGCAGTTTTTCATTGTCACTGGTTTGTGGCGGTGCTAGGAGTAGCTTGATTTGCTTCTTTAGCTCGTCTATTTGGCTTTGCAGTTGGGCTCTTTCCGCTTGTGAGCAACCCATGGCTGTCTCGCACCTCCGCATTGCTTCGTTGTATGGTGTCCTTGTGGTGATGGCAGTCTTCAAGACGTCTCTGTGTCGTTGCAGGTACGGACAGCCCAAGTATCTTGCTCCATGCTTGCCCAGGCAGTTGGCGCACTTTCTTCTGTTGTTAGGAGCTCGGAAGTCCGTGTCCAGCTTGGCCAGCGGACACTCCTTGAAGGCGTGGTGATCGGCGCAGTATCGGCAGATTTCCGTCTTACTGCGACACGTAGCTCTGCTGTGGCCGGCCTTCTGACATCTGGAACATTGAGTGATTCTTGGGATGAATCTCTCTGGTTGCTGCATTCTCTTGTTGAATGATACTGTGGTCGGCATTTCGCTGCCCTCCGATGTCACCTACTGCCAAGGTTGTAGGTATCTTGGAGTAGGTGAGGAAGCCGCTCCGCCTTCAAGAATCGGATGTGAAGATTCTCTTCTCGTAGCTGCTTCAGGATTTCTTCATCTGTCAGCTCCACATGGAATCCGCTTGACAACCCATCGGACTGTTTTTGAGTCGGTGTTTCCGACTCTGGTGTCTTTCTCCTCCTTCTCTGCTGTCTTGGTTCTTGACTGTGTTGGGCTGTCAATCTTCTCCCTCGTGGCTAGCTTCAGTAATAGCTGTAGTATCAGGCTCTTTGATGCAGCTAGCAGGTAGGCTCTCGACGTTCTTCTTCTTGTTGTCGGCTCCCACGCTGCACATCTTGGCAACAGCGTGTTTCTTGTTGTTGGTCTTTCAACATGACATTTTCCCGCGTATCAGGCTTCTTGACAGAATAATGCGACTTAACTTGTTAGCGCTCGCAGTGACACCCACGACGACGCGTGCTAATTTATTGAGTACTGGTGTTTTTATACTTCAATGATCCTGGCGGGGATTGTATTCATGTTGTTTGTTGTGCTCTGCTTTAGAAGTGATATCAAGGGATGTAGCCGATGATTCATTTTTGGGCAGAGTTGTTTGCAGGGTTGAGTCCCTTGACTGTATTCTATCCACACAGTCAGAGCCGGATTTGCAACGATTTACTCGGAGTCCCAGGGGTGCAGAAGCCGTTTGCCGAGGGACCGGCGCAATTTTGGAGGGTGAATATTATGTAGCCGGCACGGCTCAGCAGGAAGCTGATAGGACCTACCCCACAGTGCATTTCCAAGGCCCCAGGAAATCACGAGATGCTGTCCTGGGCGGGACTATACGTAGGAGATACCGCCATTTTATTGTCCTCTGTGATCGTTCCAGCCACGGTCGGAGAGGCATACATGCCTATGTTTGAATGGAGAGAGCTTGAACCAGCCTTTCTCAGCCACAATCCAAGCAGGGAGAGGGCACAAATAGCCTCTGGGTTTGACCAGGACGGGCCTATGTAGTCCGCAGCATGAAGAAGGCGAGCATACCTGTGAATGGAGTCCGGTGGACTCAGAGAGAAGTGCCAATTGGCAAATGTGGGCACCTGCTGTGGGTGAGTGTTGAGTAATTTTAGATATTGTAAGACAAATGTTGAGCGGTTTCGCCTGTGCTAATTCCTAACCGAGGTCTTAAACTGACAATATCCGCGACATTGGCCAATATTACAAGGGGTGTCCCAGGGCTAAAGACAGACGAGAATGAACTCTTTTGTCAGGAGGGTACATGTTGGCTGATGGCGCCGATCAATCAAGGCGGGGTGAAGTCAGAGTGTCATGGAAATATGCTGAGATAGTGGCTGGAGATTGGTATTTCATGACTTAAACAGCACCCAAATGTCAAAAGGTATTTGGTAATTTAATGTAATAATTAGTGACCGGCTGTGTTTGCCTAGAGTGGGATAAACTATGTGTTTATACGGATAATCATACCAGTGTGACTTTGATAGATTTGTTGACACAGGCAGCGCTGGGGCTGCCCATTGTTACGTTGGTGAATCTTGGTCAGAATCATGGATGTTGATACTGTATTGACCACTACATGTATGAGCACTGCCCAATAGGTATCACATTATTATAATGATGATTATAATGGTGATGATGATGTAGATCCGGTAATGCTTAGCTTGTTTACAGTGTTG
>JACEFZ010008827.1:112500-202853 GCA_014155875.1 Cepaea nemoralis
TTCTCGTATTATTGGCAGCTCTTTGCAGTCACCTCATCTTGCAGGTATTTATTTTGCATGTGTGATTTGGGTGGAGTGATAATACATGTACAGACCTACAAGCACTTGGAATCAACGACTGGCAAGAGAAGGTCCACCAGAGAGACGAATGGAGACGGATTGTATTTGCAGCAAAGAACCTCATTGGCTCGGAAAGCTGAAGAAGAAGAAGAAGAAGAAGTGTGATTTGGGTACTGTCCAAGTTTGACATTAGATGTATACGGTTTGCATGAATAGTATCTGTCTCTTAATGGACATATTTGAGTTTGCAACAGTATCTCCATGGTAACGGTTGTGTTGCTGCTGATGTTGTTGCTGGTGTTGTTGTTAATTAAAGTCAGGTCTTAAAAAGTAGCTTCAAAGTCGACAGGGTCGACTTCATTGCACCGGGTATTATCCCATATGGCTTGGTCTCTTTCCGCAGGGCGGAAAGCGTCGCACCAAGCACGAACTCCGTAGCTTTAGCGACGACCCACAGGATTCTCCAAAAAAATTTCACTCGTTAACCGAAGGACGCGGCCCGGAATCGAACACCTTCGGAGCCCGAGTCAAACAGCTTGACCACTTCGCCACGACCCCATCCATCATGTGCCATGCCTACAAGCGTGGGCGGTCATGTTCTGCCATCTCATTCGATCACCAGAGTCGTCGATCAGCTCCGTGTTTCTGTCTCGACCATGCCACGTGGCCTAGCCATCCAGGTATTTACTTCTCGGTCTTCCCCTTGGTCTCTTCCCTTCGATCTTGCTAGTTGTCACCACGTTCTCCAGTTCATTTCTTCTCATAACATGCCCAAAATAATTTGACTGTCAGCGTCTAATCTCTTATCAGTTTACGATCTTCATTTGTTTCTTGAAGGACTTGTTCATTGGTTTTTCTGTCTGTCCATGGTATTCTTTCATTTTCCTCAGAAACCACATTTCCACAGCCATGAGATGTTTTTCAGCTTGTCTGCTCATTGTCCACGCTTCACATCCATACAAAAGTACAGGTTCTATGTAGCACTTCAACACTCTTTGTCTCGTTTCAATTGATATCTTTTTATTGGTCAGTATGTTTTTCATCTTGCAAATCTACCTTCGCAATGTCAATTCTTGTTCTAATTTTTTTTCAAAGCATCTCCCATAAGATGTTATGACTGTTGCGAGATAATTATTCCGATTCACTTGTTTAAGAATATGCCTATTTACTTTTATGTTCAATCAATCAATCAGTCATGTGCCATGCCGGAAAGCGTGGGCGGTCACATTGTGATATTTCCTTTTTCCCAGTAACGACCATAATCTGTGTCTTCTTACAATTCAGTTCTAACCCTAGTTGTTCACTGTGTGCAACAACCGCATCCACTAAATGTTGCAGGTCCTGTTCATTGTCTGCAATCGAGACTGTATCATCTGCATATCTAATGTTATTGATGTATCGTCCCCCAATGTTGATTCCAGATATGACTGTGCTACCATATAACAGTAGACAGTACTACCTGCTTCTGTTAGCGCCGAACGTTGGGCGGCGCTCACCAAACCCGACACCCCACATTGTGCCAATAGCTTTTGGCGGGGGGAGGACAATTTGGAGAATACAAGCCTTATCTTAGTGCGAGGAAATGCAACTTGGAGACTAAATGTCATGACTGGGCAGACCATGCCCTAAGCCTTGGTCAGCAACTGGTCTAGGATCGAAGTTACGATAGGCGGACAGTTAGAGCATTGCTTTGCCAATCCGGCAGCTTCTGCAGCTTGTCTTGTTCAAGGTGTATTGGTGTTACCGTTCCTATGGAGGGGTATAACTCCATTTTACAAACTATCTGTCAAGACGGCCAGGTTCCAGCCATGTTGCTAATTAAATAAGGACACATTAACAGACATATCTTACCTGCATGACCTCAATACCGGACAGTTTATTTTCAAGAGCTCTCAGTGATTGGATGGTGTCATTTTGGAACTTCATAATTTGTATGATGAGTTCAGCGAGTTCTGTTTTCGTGTCGACTGCAGAAGTGAAGTCACGATAAGTCAGATTTGTAGCACAGTTTGACTTTTTCGTACTGAAAACTTTTTGACTACCTACCCATCCACCTACCTACCTGCATACCTACCCCTCCACCAACCTATCTAACTAGCCAACTACCTACCCATCCACCAACCTACCTACACACCTATCTACGTCATAACATCATACATACATACATACATACATACATACATACACATACATACTTACGTACTACCGTACGTAGTACGTACAGGAATACACACAAACAATCACACGCATGTACACATACACGCATACATGCACGCAGACATACATAAGACAAACTGACATGAATACACACACGCATGCACGCAGATATATACGTACGCACACAGACATATACGCACGCACGCATTCATTTACTCACACATGCAGACAAACAGACAGAAAGACATACGCTTCTTTGTCCAGCCAGAAATGTCCGGCCGTTGATGTTGAACTGTACCATTAGACTAAAGTCGTGGATAGAAGCTGTCCAGCCAGAAATGTCCGGCCGTTGATGTTGAACTGTACCATTAGACTAAAGTCGTGGATAGAAGCTGTCCAGCTAGAAATGTCCGGCTAGTGATGTTGGACTGTACCATTAGACTAAAGTCGTGGATAGAAGCTGTCCAGCTAGAAATGTCCGGCTAGTGTTGTTGGACTGTACCATCAGAGTCACTTGCGAGATAATACACTTCCACTTGGAGGACAGCGATAGCTTGACTGGAGACGCCGTATATGTCAGCGCTATAGTACCCCTGTGAAGGGAGCATGTTTCACCCCTTTCTTCGTTCCTCTGTCCAGGTGAGTCCGTGACACCGAGTTGCTCACTTCACAGGTCATGGTGTCCGATAGCCAAGAGTGTAGAAGAGTTTAATTATGTCTGAACTTCACAGTTTTCAATTAAGAGGAGATGAGAAGAGTGGGGTGGAGAGGAGAGGGACCGAATGCCCGAGGACAAGTCAGATCTGTGCAAGGTCATAAACACATGGAACCAGTAGTGCAGGGAATGGCCAGACATGCTGCGCTGGATGGGAGGTGCACAAAATGATTTCCGACAGTTCAAGACCAGGTGATGTCTATTCTACACACGGATGGCTGTGGGCTAAGATGCAAAAGAAGTCCCTGGGGGGAGGGGGTCCATATAGAAGGTCAATGGACAGTGTTTATTGCAGGAGAGCCTGGCATATGATACCACAACATTTATTCTGAGAATGGATGTAGGGGCAGTAACAGCGGCAGTCCACTGGCTGAATGATAAACAGCACACACATCAAAACTCAAAGATAGCGAGCATCCGTGGGACAACCCCCCCCCCCCCCCCCTCCTGTGACGAAACGCGTTTATCTGTCTTGGGTCGTCAAGATTCCGCACTATTTTGGCGCGTCATCGGGGACTTTCCCAGCTAAAAATAGACTGAGGGAAGCCTATGGAGGACTTACTATCTAGAATCTTCTCGAAACACCGGAATTCGAGTAACCCGTGATGCTGGGTATCGCTCTAAATTCTCGTGCAGAGAGATCTAGAAACTCTAGGCGGGGAATGACGGTTTCCCGAGAAAGTATCTTTTCCCAAGAAGCACTCGCTTCTAGTGCGCATTGAGTTGGCACGAAGCGGGAAATTGGCTAAACCAGTCATTCACTTACTGTTGTTCGATGAGAACAGACGCAGGCCTGATGTGAGCCATTTTTGTGTTGCGTCTCACCTCAACCATTATTCGGCTGACTGTTATGGAAAGGAAGCTGAGAAGCCCTTGAACAGTTCGGAAGCTGACTGGAGATCTGGTTTCTCATCATTCAGGTAGAGATTTGTTTAAATCATTTAACTTTGTACGTGCGTTCCACACGCCATTGTTCTAACCTCATTACCTATGCAGATGTCCTTGCATACTAATTAGCAAACCGATCGATAACGCAGTTGACGGCGAATCGTGGGTTAGTTTACTGTGTGCTCGCGAATCAGCTGTTAGGAACGCCGTAATGTGATGTGGGCGATTTGGGTTCCAAATATTTGTACCATATATTACCAATCGTTGCATCTATTAGGTTGCTGTGTTAGAATAAAACATAGTTACTTGTGCCGGATGGAAACTTAGATTATGTCAGTCAGTTGCTGAAGCCAGAAGAACGGTTAGAAAACCAGGTAAGTTGGTAGGTGGAGATTCAGACAAAATTGTGCTTAGTTACTAAGTAAAGGAAGAACTTAGTTCTGTGCCACCAGGAATGATGTAACTATTGTGTAGTAACTTAATAGTGAATTCATTGTGTGGAACAGCGGATTTCTGTGGAAAGGTAAGTTGCTTTGGTGCTATATATATATATATATATATATATATATATATATATTATATATATATATATATATATATATATATATATATATATATATATATATATTATATATATATATATATATATATATATATATATGATGTGACATTGTGTGTAACGCCAAATAGCTCGACGCGTGATAATACTGCGTGCCGTCGCGATATAAATATGCGTTCTGAAATCTTGTCTGAGCTATCCTGTTTCTTTCATACTGGCGCTAGTGCGAGTGAATGCTAAGGTGCTGGAAGTATGGAAGGATGCAAGGAGGCTGTATGAGACTGGGGAAATATAGGATATGGGGGAAGTGAAAGCAAGTTATGAAAGTATGGGTTGGTAGGCCAAACCAACGATGAAGTTCGGTCCAGGCCAAGGCTAAACCACTTGGGAGGACAGAACTGGAACATTACCCTTGGAACATGTGGGGAACATGTATTCTCAAGAAGGCTTCTTGACTCTAAGGCAGAGTCTGATAAGAAGGGTTTGCTATGGCGTGGGCAGGTGGTCCCACCAGCAAACAGGCTTGTGTACATAGTGGATGTGATCATGTCCTATTCCTATATCCCGAGGGATGGTATATTGATCAAGATTATGTTTCTTAATGTACATTGATGATGTTAGGAACGAGTCCAGGGACTCTTTACCTATTTGTTTAGTTCGATTAAATTAGAACAATAACAGCCTTGTATCACTACTGACGTTAGCGACGACTGGTAGATGATTAGGGATAGGTGAGACCTACGATCAGACTCGTCATTCTGATTTCTTGCTCTGTTTGACGGGCTGTTCTGTGAGGCCAGCTGACATTTGGGAACCCATGCTTTACTACTCTCCATATAGAGATAATGCTTTGGTTATATGCATAACTAAGTAGCATGACTGAGGGTTGAGTAGTTATTGGTAGGATGCATGTGGACTAATGTTTGGGCCAGTATACTCTCACCGGTCGCTCTTCCTTTTCAGGAGTTTGCCTGTTGAGGAACCAGTCAACTATAATTGTTGTTGGCAGGAAACCACTTCGTGTGACACAGCGAAGGGTTCAGTTCTGTACTTATCACGCCAGACTCAACCACACCAGATACCCAATGTGATTCACCATGCGTGAAGGTTGCATCAAGAAATACAACTGCCCTGAAGGTGCACGTGTGGGAAGTGATGGTTTGTGATGGTTTTCGATTATATAAGATACTCTGTTTCTGCCAGGAACATTTCAGCATTTTGAGTAATCATGCTCAATGAAAGGAAACCCCGGACCGTATATTATTACGGTGGTTCTGCCTAACCGCAGAAGTAACTGATCTTCAGACACTTGAAGGGTTCTTTGGACAGCTATAGTGGCTGGTCTTGAGAAGAACTACACCAGCTATTGACTTGTGGCAAGTGTTACCCGGTGGAAGGGACTATGGATTATAGTCCAACCTGAATTGTTTCCGTGAAATAGATGTCTGATTCTATTAATGTACTGTCTCAGTATGAAAATATAAACTGTGTTCGAGAAGGACTCAGTAACATTTCGTAAGCCATCTCTAATTCTACAAGCAGTGTGACTGTAAGAGACCATTGAATTGGTCATTGACATTGGTCCATCCATGTTCCTGTGATGTGATGAAGGGACCATTGAATTGGTCATTGTCAGATCCGTTCTGCAGTGGGACTGTGCTATGAGTGACAGACCATTCGATTGGTCAGTGACTATTTAAGTTCATCGAAGTAACGAATACTTGGAGTCAAGTCCAGGAGGATTGTCTCCCAACCGGTATTGTTCGAGAACTGTATTAACAGTGACTCCGTGGGAGTGATACAGATGCAGTTGGTCCAGTGAAGTGTGGTCCAGCAGTGATTCTATTGTTGTGGATCCACGCTCGGGAGACGGAGTGGTCTCCAAGGTTCTAGTCATCTCACTGGAAGGAAGCCGGGTGAGTGGCGGACGGACTGGACGGGACATCTGCATCCAATCTACTTCTCAACTCGATGAAGACAACTATATCTCTGATTCTGTCTCTACTCTATCTTCTATTTGTGTAAATAGATTCTTCTATCAGGATGTTCATTTCAGTTCTATATTCTCAAGGGTAGAATAAACTTTATGTAAGTTGACTTGCTCTTTTTATAATGATTGAGTGTGGTCTCGGACGATGCCTAAGTGTTCATTGTTCCACAGGTGTAGGTGGTTAGTGGGGGTCTAGAATCTGGAGGGGCTTGTAGACGTAATTAACTAATATGAGATCAACCACAGAGTAAAAATGTGTATCTGCTTGTCCAACCCCTGGGGCTAGAATACACGGGAGTGCCAGAGACACCTAGGGTGTGGTTCACTCTCACTACCCAAGGTGAACTCGTCACACCTCCCCCACGGGATATGCTGGTGTGCTGGGAAACAAGTAGGCGGACTGTTAGGTGGTGTACAGGTGCATGATAAGGCAGGCGTGTTCAGGGAAATTTGGGATCGTGTGTACGGCGTGGATGAACAGATAAATCGCCATGGCCATAAATAGAGTGGAGTCGCGGGGAGTGCCACCCAACAATCCGAGGCAAGGCCACACTGGCACATAAACAGAGTGCAGCTGATACCACTAGTATTTTGGCTCCTCGTATATGGCGCCCCGTATGTGGCTCCTCATATGTTGTTGAAGATGAACACGGAGCACTTATGAAAATGTCCGGAGTGCTGTGTGTGAGTGTGTGTATGTGTGTGTGTGTGTGTGTGTGTGTGTGTGTGTGTGTGTGTGTGTGTGTGTGTGTGTGTGTGTGTGCAACACTCAGCTCCACTCGGTCGTTTCACGTGTGATGATTCAACACTCAACTCTACTCGGTCCGTTTAGTGTGTGATGATTCAACACGCAGCTCCACTCGGTCGTTTAGTGTAGTGGTCTCAACCTTTCTTGGCCCGTGCCCCCCTTCACCATATTTCAGAACGTCATTCCCCCCCCCCCCCTATTTCCGTATTTCCTACCTAAAAATTTGGCCCGTGCCCCTCTGCACCATATTTTCAGAACGTAATTTCCCCTCCCCCCTTTCGTATTTCCTACCTAAAATACTCTCCCCCCTCCACACCGCTCCTGGCCCTACACAGTATACGTAATAATGGAAGCACATACCAAAACGTCCACATAAAACATGATTTGTGGGTCTACTTACTTTATAAAATGAATTTTAGAAGGGTGAGACGTACAGAAACGTAAAGTATGAAAGGAAAAACAATATCAAGTAATCGGTTCTTGTATTAACGCGATCTTGAAATAATCTTCCCCCCCCCCCCCCGGAAACCCTAAAATTCCCCCATGGGCGCGATTCCCCACCGGTTGAGAACCACTGGTTTAGTGTGTGATGATTCAACACTCAGCGCTACTCGGCCGTTTAGTGTGTGTGTGTGTGTGTGTGTATGTGTGTGTGTGTGTGTGTGTGTGTTCTCAACTCTCAACTCTACTCGGTCGTTTAATGGGTGATGATTCAACACTCAGCTCTACTCTTTCGTTTAGTGCGTGAT
Source organism: Cepaea nemoralis (assembly GCA_014155875.1). Taxonomy (NCBI): domain Eukaryota; kingdom Metazoa; phylum Mollusca; class Gastropoda; order Stylommatophora; family Helicidae; genus Cepaea; species Cepaea nemoralis. The sequence continues at coordinate 120,367 of JACEFZ010008827.1, forward strand.
GATTCAACTCTCAGCTCTACTCTTTCGTTTATTGCGTCATGATTCAACACTCAGCTCTACTCTTTCGTTAGTGTGTGATGATCAACACTCAGCTCTACTCTGTCGTTTAGTGTGTGATGATTCAACACTCAGCTCTACTCTTTCGTTTAGTGCGTGATGATTCAACTCTCAGCTCTACTCTTTCGTTTATTGCGTGATGATTCAACACTCAGCTCTACTCTTTCGTTTAGTGCGTGATGATTCAACACTCAGCTCTACTCGGTCGTTTAGTGTGTGATGATTCAACACTCAGCTCTACTCTTTCGTTTATTGCGTGATGATTTAACTCTCAGCTCTACTCGGTCGGTTAGTGCGTGATGATTCAACACTCATCTCTACTCTTTCGTTTATTGCGTGATGATTCAACTCTCTTTCGTTTAGTGTGTGATGGTTTAACACTCAGCTCTTCTCGGTCGTTTTATGGGTGATGGTTCAACACTCAACTCTACTCAGCGTTTAGTGTGTGATAAAATCGATACAATTTTTAAAGCAGTGTTGCAGACAGAAGAAACATACGTTTCAATTCTTGTTCTCAACGGAAGTTGAGGAGGATCGTCGGTGCTTTTAGGCAGTGCAGGTAACTCAGATCATGAGAATACAAGTATAAAATACTACAACATGATTGACGAAAACTAGAACAATCACAATTGATGGATGGTGGAGCAATAATTACTGATGGATACTACTACACGCATAAATGATTGATATCAGAACAATCATATGTTATGGTACTAGATCAATTATAACAGTTAGATAATAGAACACACATAACTGTTACTTACTAGAACATATATAACTGGTAGATAGTAGAAAGACAGAACTGTTAGATAGTAGAACAGACATAACTGTTAGACAATAGAACAGACATAAATGGTAGATAGTAGAACAGACATAACTGGTAGATAGTAGAACAGACATAACTGTTAGATAATAGAACAGACATAAATGGTAGATAGTAGAACAGACATAACTGTTAGATAGTAGAACAGACATAAATGGTAGATAGTAGAACAGACATAACTGATAGATAGTAGAACAGACATAAATGGTAGATAGTAGATCAGACATAACTGTTAGATAGTAGATCAGACACAACTGTTAGATAGTAGAACAGACATAAATGGTAGATAGTAGAACAGACATAACTGTTAGATAGTAGATCAGACATAACTGTTAGATAGTAGAACAGACATAACTGGTAGATAGTAGAACAGACATAACTCTTAGATAGTAGAACAGACATAAATGGTAGATAGTAGAACAGACATAACTGGTAGATAGTAGAACAGACATAACTCTTAGATAGTAGAAAAGATATAACTGTTAGATAGTAGAACAGACATAAATGTTAGATAGTAGAACAGACATAACTGTTAGATAATAGAACAGACATAAATGGTAGATAGTAGAACAGACATAAATGGTAGATAGTAGAACAAACATAACTGGTAGATTGTAGAACAGACATAACGGTTAGATAGTAGAACAGACATAGCTGTTAGATAGTAGAACAGACATAACTGTTAGATTGTAGAACAGACATAACTGTTAGATAGTAGAACAGACATAACTGTTAGATTGTAGAACAGATATATCTGTTAGATTGTAGAACAGACATAACTGTTAGATAGTAGAACAGACATAACTGGTAGATAGTAGAACAGACATAACAGTTAGATAGAACAGACATAACTGGTAGATAGTAGAACAGACATAACTGGTAGATAGTAGAACAGACATAACTGTTAGATAATAGAACAGACATAAATGGTAGATAGTAGATCAGACATAACTGTTAGATAATAGAACAGACATAACTGTTAGATAATAGAACAGACATAACTGTTAGATTGTAGAACATACATAACTCTTAGATAGTAGAAAAGATATAACTGTTAGATTGTAGAACAGACATAACTGTTAGATTGTAGAACAGACATAACTGGTAGATAGTAGAACAGACATAACTGTTAGATTGTAGAACAGACATAACTGTTAGATAGTAGAACAGATATATCTGTTAGATTGTAGAACAGACATAACTGTTAGATTGTAGAACAGAAATAACTGTTAGATAGTAGAACAGACATAGCTGTTATATAGTAGAACAGACATAACTGTTAGATAGTAGAACAGACATAACTGTTAGATAGTAGAACAGATATATCTGTTAGACTGTAGAACAGACATAACTGTTAGATTGTAGAACAGAAATAACTGTTAGATTGTAGAACAGACATAACTGTTAGATTGTAGAACAGACATAACTGGTAGATAGTAGAACAGACATAACTGTTAGATTGTAGAACAGACATAACTGTTAGATTGTAGAACAGACATAACTCTTAGATAGTAGAAAAGATATAACTGTTAGATAGTAGAAAAGACATAACTGTTAGATTGTAGAACAGACATAACTGTTAGATAGTAGAACAGACATAACTGTTAGATTAATGAACAGACATAACTGCTAGATTGTAGAACAGATAGAACTGTTAGATTGTAGAACAGATATAACTGTTAGATAGTAGAACAGACATAAATGGTAGATAGTAGATCAGACATAACTGGTAGATAGTAGATCAGACATAACTCTTAGATAGTAGAACAGACATAACTAGTAGATAGTAGATCAGACATAACTCTTAGATAGTAGAACAGACATAACTGGTAGATAGTAGAACAGACATAACTCTTAGATAGTAGAACAGACATAAATGGTAGATAGTAGAACAGACATAACTGTTAGATAGTAGAACAGACATAAATGGTAGATAGTAGAACAGACATAACTGATAGATAGATGTGTATAAGAAACAGGACATAAATGGTAGATAGTAGATCAGACATAACTGTTAGATAGTAGAACAGAAATAAATGGTAGATAGTAGAACAGACATAACTGTTAGATAGTAGATCAGACATAACTGTTAGATAGTAGAACAGACATAAATGGTAGATAGTAGAACAGACATAACTGTTAGATAGTAGATCAGACATAACTGTTAGATAGTAGAACAGACATAACTGGTAGATAGTAGAACAGACATAACTGTTAGATAGTAGAACAGACATAACTGTTAGATTGTAGAACAGACATAACTGTTAGATAGTAGAACAGACATAACTGTTAGATTGTAGAACAGATATATCTGTTAGATTGTAGAACAGACATAACTGTTAGATAGTAGAACAGACATAACTGGTAGATAGTAGAACAGACATAACTGTTAGATTGTAGAAGAGACATAACTGTTAGATTGTAGAAGAGACATAACTCTTAGATAGTAGAAAAGATATAACTGTTAGATAGTAGAAAAGACATAACTGTTAGATAGTAGAACAGACATAACTGGTAGATAATAGAACAGACATAAATGGTAGATAGTAGAACAGACATAACTGTTAGATAGTAGAACAGATATAAATGGTAGATAGTAGAACAGACATAACTGATAGATAGTAGAACAGATATAAATGGTAGATAGTAGATCAGACATAACTGTTAGATAGTAGAACAGACATAAATGGTAGATAGTAGAACAGACATAACTGTTAGATAGTAGATCAGACATAACTGTTAGATAGTAGAACAGACATAAATGGTAGATAGTAGAACAGACGTAACTGTTAGATAGTAGAACAGATATAACTGTTAGATAGTAGAACAGACATAACAGTTAGATAGAACAGACATAACTGGTAGATAGTAGAACAGACATAACTGGTAGATAGTAGAACAGACATAACTGTTAGATAATAGAACAGACATAAATGGTAGATAGTAGAACAGACATAACTGTTAGATAGTAGAACAGACATAAATGGTAGATAGTAGAACAGACATAACTGATAGATAGTAGAACAGACATAAATGGTAGATAGTAGATCAGACATAACTGTTAGATAGTAGAACAGACATAAATGGTAGATAGTAGAACAGACATAACTGTTAGATAGTAGATCAGACATAACTGTTAGATAGTAGAACAGACATAAATGGTAGATAGTAGAACAGACATAACTGTTAGATAGTAGATCAGACATAACTGTTAGATAGTAGAACAGACATAACTGGTAGATAGTAGAACAGATATAACTCTTAGATAGTAGAAAAGATATAACTGTTAGATAGTAGAACAGACGTAAATGTTAGATAGTAGAACAGACATAACTGTTAGATAATAGAACAGACATAAATGGTAGATAGTAGAACAGACATAAATGGTAGATAGTAGAACAAACATAACTGGTAGATTGTAGAACAGACATAACGGTTAGATAGTAGAACAGACATAGCTGTTAGATAGTAGAACAGACATAACTGTTAGATTGTAGAACAGACATAACTGTTAGATTGTAGAACAGACATAACTGTTAGATTGTAGAACAGATATATCTGTTAGATTGTAGAACAGACATAACTGTTAGATAGTAGAACAGACATAACTGGTAGATAGTAGAACAGACATAACTGTTAGATTGTAGAAGAGACATAACTGTTAGATTGTAGAAGAGACACAACTCTTAGATAGTAGAAAAGATATAACTGTTAGATAGTAGAAAAGACATAACTGTTAGATTGTGGAACAGACATAACTGTTAGATAGTAGAACAGACATAACTGGTAGATAGTAGAACAGACATAACTGTTATATAGTAGAACAGATATAACTGTTAGATAGTAGAACAGACATAACAGTTAGATAGAACAGACATAACTGGTAGATAGTAGAACAGACATAACTGGTAGATAGTAGAACAGACATAACTGTTAGATAATAGAACAGACATAAATGGTAGATAGTAGATCAGACATAACTGTTAGATAATAGAACAGACATAACTGTTAGATAATAGAACAGACATAACTGTTAGATTGTAGAACATACATAACTCTTAGATAGTAGAAAAGATATAACTGTTAGATTGTAGAACAGACATAACTGTTAGATTGTAGAACAGACATAACTGGTAGATAGTAGAACAGACATAACTGTTAGATTGTAGAACAGACATAACTGTTATATAGTAGAACAGATATATCTGTTAGATTGTAGAACAGACATAACTGTTAGATTGTAGAACAGAAATAACTGTTAGATAGTAGAACAGACATAGCTGTTATATAGTAGAACAGACATAACTGTTAGATAGTAGAACAGACATAACTGTTAGATAGTAGAACAGATATATCTGTTAGATTGTAGAACAGACATAACTGTTAGATTGTAGAACAGAAATAACTGTTAGATTGTAGAACAGACATAACTGTTAGATTGTAGAACAGACATAACTGGTAGATAGTAGAACAGACATAACTGTTAGATTGTAGAACAGACATAACTGTTAGATTGTAGAACAGACATAACTCTTAGATAGTAGAAAAGATATAACTGTTAGATAGTAGAAAAGACATAACTGTTAGATTGTAGAACAGACATAACTGTTAGATAGTAGAACAGACATAACTGTTAGATTAATGAACAGACATAACTGCTAGATTGTAGAACAGATAGAACTGTTAGATTGTAGAACAGATATAACTGTTAGATAGTAGAACATACATAAATGGTAGATAGTAGATCAGACATAACTGGTAGATAGTAGATCAGACATAACTCTTAGATAGTAGAACAGACATAACTAGTAGATAGTAGATCAGACATAACTGTTAGATAGTAGAACAGACATAACTGTTAGATAGTAGAACAGACATAACTAGTAGATAGTAGATCAGACATAACTGTTAGATAGTAGAACAGACATAACTGTTAGATAGTAGAACAGACATAACTGTTAGATAGTAGAACAGACATAACTGTTAGATAGTAGAACAGACATAACTGTTAGATAGTAGAACAGACATAACTGTTAGATAGTAGAACAGACATAACTGTTAGATAGTAGAACAGACATAACTGTTAGATAGTAGAACAGACATAACTGTTAGATAGTAGAACAGACATAACTAGTAGATAGTAAATCAGACATAACTGTTAGATAGTAGAACAGACATAACTGTTAGATAGTAGAACAGACATAACTAGTAGATAGTAGATCAGACATAACTCTTAGATAGTAGAACAGACATAACTGGTAGATAGTAGAACAGACATAACTCTTAGATAGTAGAACAGACATAAATGGTAGATAGTAGAACAGACATAACTGTTAGATAGTAGAACAGACATAAATGGTAGATAGTAGAACAGACATAACTGATAGATAATAGAACAGACATAAATGGTAGATAGTAGATCAGACATAACTGTTAGATAGTAGAACAGACATAAATGGTAGATAGTAGAACAGACATAACTGTTAGATAGTAGATCAGACATAACTGTTAGATAGTAGAACAGACATAAATGGTAGATAGTAGAACAGACATAACTGTTAGATAGTAGACAGACATAACTGTTAGATAGTGAACAGACATAACTGGTAGATAGTAGAACAGATATAACTCTTAGATAGTAGAAAAGATATAACTGTTAGATAGTAGAACAGACATAAATGTTAGATAGTAGAACAGACATAACTGTTAGATAATAGAACAGACATAAATGGTAGATAGTAGAACAGACATAAATGGTAGATAGTAGAACAACATAACTGGTAGATTGTAGAACAGACATAACGGTTAGATAGTAGAACAGACATAGCTGTTAGATAGTAGAACAGACATAACTGTTAGATTGTAGAACAGACATAACAGTTAGATAGTAGAACAGACATAACTGTTAGATTGTAGAACAGATATATCTGTTAGATGTAGAACAGACATAACTGTTAGATAGTAGAACAGACATAACTGGTAGATAGTAGAACAGACATAACTGTTAGATTGTAGAAGAGACATAACTGTTAGATTGTAGAAGAGACATAACTCTTAGATAGTAGAAAAGATATAACTGTTAGATAGTAGAAAAGACATAACTGTTAGATAGTAGAACAGACATAACTGGTAGATTGTAGAACAGACATAAATGGTAGATAGTAGAACAGACATAACTAGTAGATAGTAGAACAGATATAAATGGTAGATAGTAGAACAGACATAACTGATAGATAGTAGAACAGACATAAATGGTAGATAGTAGATCAGACATAACTGTTAGATAGTAGAACAGACATAAATGGTAGATAGTAGAACAGACATAACTGTTAGATAGTAGATCAGACATAACTGTTAGATAGTAGAACAGACATAAATGGTAGATAGTAGAACAGACATAACTGTTAGATAGTAGAACAGATATAACTGTTAGATAGTAGAACAGACATAACAGTTAGATAGAACAGACATAACTGGTAGATAGTAGAACAGACATAACTGGTAGATAGTAGAACAGACATAACTGTTAGATAGTAGAACAGACATAACTGGTAGATAGTAGAACAGACATAACTGTTAGATAGTAGAACAGACATAACTGGTAGATAGTAGAACAGACATAACTGATAGATAGTAGAACAGACATAAATGGTAGATAGTAGATCAGACATAACTGTTAGATAGTAGAACAGACATAAATGGTAGATAGTAGAACAGACATAACTGTTAGATAGTAGATCAGACATAACTGTTAGATAGTAGAACAGACATAAATGGTAGATAGTAGAACAGACATAACTGTTAGATAGTAGATCAGACATAACTGTTAGATAGTAGAACAGACATAACTAGTAGATAGTAGAACAGACATAACTGGTAAATAGTAGAACAGACATAACTGGTATATAGTAGAACAGACATAACTGGTAAGATAGTAGAACAGACATAACTGATAGATAGTAGAACAGACATAACTGGTAGATAGTAGAACAGACATAACTGTTAGATAGTAGAACAGACATAACTGTTAGATAGTAGAACAGACATAACTGGTAGATAGTAGAACAGACATAACTGGTAGATAGTAGAACAGACATAACTGGTAGATAGTAGAACAGACATAACTGTTAGATAGTAGAACAGACATAACTAGTAGATAGTAGAACAGACATAACTGTTAGATAGTAGAACAGACATAACTGTTAGATAGTAGAACAGACATAACTGTTAGATACTTGAACAGACATAACTGGTAGATAGTAGAACAGTCATAACTGGTAGATAGTAGAACAGACATAACTGTTAGATAGTAGAACAGACATAACAGTTAGATAGAACAGACATAACTGGTAGAGAGTAGAACAGACATAACTGGTAGATAGTAGAACAGACATAACTGTTAGATAGTAGAACATACATAACTGGTAGATAGTAGAACAGACATAACTGTTAGATAGTAGAACAGACATAACAGTTAGATAGAACAGACATAACTGGTAGATTGTAGAACAGACATAAATGGTAGATAGTAGAACAGACATAACTGTTAGATAGTAGAACAGACATAACAGTTAGATAGAACAGACATAACTGGTAGATAGTAGAACAGACATAACTGGTAGATAGTAGAACAGACATAACTGTTAGATAGTAGAACATACATAACTGTTAGATAGTAGAACAGACATAACTGTTAGATAGTAGAACAGACATAACTGTTAGATAGTAGAAAAGACATAACTGTTAGATTGTAGAACAGACATAACTGTTAGATAGTAGAACAGACATAACTGGTAGATAGTAGAACAGACATAACTGTTAGATAGTAGAACAGATATAACTGTTAGATAGTAGAACAGACATAACAGTTAGATAGAACAGACATAACAGGTAGATAGTAGAACAGACATAACAGGTAGATAGTAGAACAGACATAACTGTTAGATAATAGAACAGACATAAATGGTAGATAGTAGAACAGACATAACTGTTAGATAGTAGAACAGACATAAATGGTAGATAGTAGACCAGACATAACTGATAGATAGTAGAACAGACATAACTGGTAGATAGTAGATCAGACATAACTGTTAGATAGTAGAACAGACATAAATGGTAGATAGTAGAACAGACATAACTGTTAGATAGTAGATCAGACATAACTGTTAGATAGTAGAACAGACATAAATGGTAGATGTAGAACAGACATAACTGTTAGATAGTAGATCAGACATAACTGTTAGATAGTAGAACAGACATAACTGGTAGATAGTAGAACAGACATAACTCTTAGATAGTAGAACAGACATAACTGTTAGATTGTAGAACAGACATAACTGTTAGATTGTTGAACAGACATAATTCTTAGATAGTAGAAAAGATATAACTGTTAGATAGTAGAAAAGACATAACTGTTAGATTGTAGAACAGACATAACTGTTAGATAGTAGAACAGACATAACTGTTAGATTAATGAACAGACATAACTGCTAGATTGTAGAAACAGATAGTACTGTTAGATTGTAGAACAGATATAACTGTTAGATAGTAGAACAGACATAAATGGTAGATAGTAGATCAGACATAACTGGTAGATAGTAGATCAGACATAACTCTTAGATAGTAGAACAGACATAACTAGTAGATAGTAGATCAGACATAACTCTTAGATAGTAGAACAGACATAACTGGTAGATAGTAGAACAGACATAACTCTTATAGTAGAACAGACATAACTGTTAGATTGTAGAAGAGACATAACTGTTAGATTGTAGAAGAGACATAACTCTTACATAGTAGAAAAGATATAACTGTTAGATAGTAGAAAAGACATAACTGTTAGATTGTAGAACAGACATAACTGTTAGATAGTAGAACAGACATAACTGTTAGATAGTAGAACAGATATAACTGTAGATAGTAGAACAGACATAACAGTTAGATAGAACAGACATAACTGGTAGATAGTAGAACAGACATAACTGGTAGATAGTAGAACAGACATAACTGTTAGATAATAGAACAGACATAAATGGTAGATAGTAGATCAGACATAACTGTTAGATAATAGAACAGACATAACTGTTAGATAATAGAACAGACATAACTGTTAGATTGTAGAACATACATAACTCTTAGATAGTAGAAAAGATATAACTGTTAGATTGTAGAACAGACATAACTGTTAGATTGTAGAACCGACATAACTGTTAGATTGTAGAACAGACATAACTGGTAGATAGTAGAACAGACATAACTGTTAGATTGTAGAACAGACATAACTGTTAGATAGTAGAACAGATATATCTGTTAGATTGTAGAACAGACATAACTGTTAGATGTAGAACAGAAATAACTGTTAGATTGTAGAACAGACATAACTGTTAGATTGTAGAACAGACATAACTGTAGATAGTAGAACAGACATAACTGTTAGATTGTAGAACAGACATAATTGTTAGATTGTAGAACAGACATAACTCTTAGATAGTAGAAAAGATATAACTGTTAGATAGTAGAAAACACATAACTGTTAGATTGTAGAACAGACATAACTGTTAGATAGTAGAACAGACATAACTGTTAGATTAATGAACAGACATAACTGCTAGATTGTAGAACAGATAGAACTGTTAGATTGTAGAACAGATATAACTGTTAGATAGTAGAACAGACATAAATGGTAGATAGTAGATCAGACATAACTGGTAGATAGTAGATCAGACATAACTCTTAGATAGTAGAACAGACATAACTGGTAGATAGTAGATCAGACATAACTCTTAGATAGTAGAACAGACATAACTGGTAGATAGTAGAAAAGACATAACTCTTAGATAGTAGAACAGACATAACTGTTAGATAGTAGACAGACATAACAGTTAGATAGTAGACAGACATAACTGGTAGATAGTAGAACAGACATAACTGTTAGATAGTAGAACAGACATAACTGTTAGATAGTAGAACAGACATAACTGTTAGATAGTAGAAAAGACATAACTGGTAGATAGTAGACAGACATAACTGTTAGATAGTAGAACAGACATAACTGTTAGATAGTAGAACAGACATAACTGTTAGATAGTAGACAGACATAACTGTTAGATAGTAGAACAGACATAACTGTTAGATAGTAGAACAGACATAACTGTTAGATAGTAGAACAGACATAACTGTTAGATAGTAGAACAGACATAACTGTTAGATAGTAGAACAGACATAACTGTTAGATAGTAGAACAGACATAACTGTTAGATAGTAGAACAGACATGACTGTTAGATAGTAGAACAGACATAACTGTTAGATAGTAGAACAGACATAACTGGTAGATAGTAGAACAGACATAACTGGTAGATAGTAGAACAGACATAACTGTTAGATAGAACAGACATAACTGTTAGATAGAACAGACATAACTGTAGATAGAACAGACATAACTGTTAGATAGTAGAAAAGACATAACTGTTAGATAGTAGAAAAGACATAACTGTTAGATAGTAGAACAGACATAACAGTTAGATAGAACAGACATAACTGGTAGATAGTAGAACAGACATAACTGGTATATAGTAGAACAGACATAACTGGTAAATAGTAGAACAGACATAACTGTTAGATAATAGAACAGATATAAATGGTAGATAGTAGATCAGACATAACTGTTAGATAGTAGAACAGACATAACTGTTAGATAATAGAACAGACATAACTGTTAGATAGTAGAACAGACATAACTGGTAGATAGTAGAACAGACATAACTGTTAGATAGTAGAACAGACATAACTGGTAGATAGTAGAACAGACATAACTGTTAGATAGTAGAACAGATATAACTAGTAGATAGTAGAACAGATATACCTGTTTGATAGTAGAACAGACATAACTGTTAGATAGTAGAACAGACATAACTGTTAGATAGTAGAACAGACATAACTGGTAGATAGTAGAACAGACATAACTGGTAGATTGTAGAACAGACATAACTGTTAGATAGTAGAACAGACATAACAGTTAGATAGAACAGACATAACTGGTAGATAGTAGAACAGACATAACTGGTAGATAGTAGAACAGACATAACTGTTAGATAGTAGAACAGACATAACTGGTAGATAGTAGAACAGACATAACAGTTAGATAGAACAGACATAACTGGTAGATTGTAGAACAGACATAAATGGTAGATAGTAGAACAGACATAACTGTTAGATAGTAGAACAGACATAACTGTTAGATAGTAGAACAGACATAACTGTTAGATAGTAGAACAGACATAACTGTTAGATAGTAGAACAGACATAACTTTTAGATAGTAGAACAGACATAACTGTTAGATAGTGGAACAGACATAACTGTTAGATAGTAGAACAGACATAACTGGTAGATAGTAGAACAGACATAACTGTTAGATAGTAGAACAGACATAACTGTTAGATAGTAGAACAGACATAACAGTTAGATAGAACAGACATAACTGGTAGATTGTAGAACAGACATAAATGGTAGATAGTAGAACAGACATAACTAGTAGATAGTAGAACAGATATAACTGTTAGATAATAGAACAGACATAAATGGTAGATAGAAGATCAGACATAACTCTTAGATAGTAGAACAGACATAACTGTTAGATAACAGATCAGACATAAATGGTAGATAGTAGAACAGACATAACAGTTAGATAGTAGAACAGACATAACTGGTAGATAGTAGAACAGACATAACTGTTAGATAGTAGAACAGACATAACTGGTAGATAGTAGAACAGACATAACTGTTAGATAGTAGAACAGACATAACTGTTAGATAGTAGAACAGACATAACTGTTAGATAGTAGAACAGACATAACTGTTAGATAGTAGAAAAGACATAACTGTTAGATAGTAGAACAGACATAACTGTTAGATAGTAGAAAAGACATAACTGTTAGATAGTAGAAAAGACATAACTGTTAGATAGTAGAACAGACATAACAGTTAGATAGAACAGACATAACTGGTAGATAGTGGAAAAGACATAACTGGTAAATAGTAGAACAGACATAACTGGTATATAGTAGAACAGACATAACTGGTAAATAGTAGAACAGACATAACTGTTAGATAATAGAACAGACATAAATGGTAGATAGTAGATCAGACATAACTGTTAGATAATAGAACAGACATAACTGTTAGATAGTAGAACAGACATAACTGGTAGATAGTAGAACAGACATAACTGGTAGATAGTAGAACAGACATAACTGGTAGATAGTAGAACAGACATAACTGTTAGATAGTAGAACAGACATAACTAGTAGATAGTAGAACAGATATACCTGTTTGATAGTAGAAGAGACATAACTGTTAGATAGTAGAACAGACATAACTGTTAGATAGTAGAACAGACATAACTGGTAGATAGTAGAACAGATATAACTGGTAGATAGTAGAATAGACATAACTGTTAGATAGTAGAACAGACATAACAGTTAGATAGAACAGACATAACTGGTAGATAGTAGAACAGACATAACTGGTAGATAGTAGAACAGACATAACTGTTAGATAGTAGAACAGACATAACTGGTAGATAGTAGAACAGACATAACTGTTAGATAGTAGAACAGACATAACAGTTAGATAGAACAGACATAACTGGTAGATTGTAGAACAGACATAAATGGTAGATAGTAGAACAGACATAACTGTTAGATAGTAGAACAGACATAACTGTTAGATACTAGAACAGACATAACTGTTAGATAGTAGAACAGACATAACTGTTAGATAGTAGAACAGACATAACTGTTAGATAGTAGAACAGACATAACTGTTAGATAGTAGAACAGACATAACTGTTAGATAGTAGAACAGACATAACTGGTAGATAGTAGAACAGACATAACTGTTAGATAGTAGAACAGACATAACTGTTAGATAGTAGAACAGACATAACAGTTAGATAGAACAGACATAACTGGTAGATTGTAGAACAGACATAAATGGTAGATAGTAGAACAGACATAACTAGTAGATAGTAGAACAGACATAACTGTTAGATAGTAGAACAGACATAACTAGTAGATAGTAGAACAGATATATCTGTTTGATAGTAGAACAGACATAACTGTTAGATAGTAGAACAGACATAACTGTTAGATAGTAGAACAGACATAACTAGTAGATTGTAGAACAGATATATCTGTTTGATAGTAGAACAGACATAACTGTTAGATAGTAGAACAGACATAACAGTTAGATAGAACAGACATAACTGGTAGATTGTAGAACAGACATAAATGGTAGATAGTAGAACAGACATAACTAGTAGATAGTAGAACAGACATAACTGTTAGATAGTAGAACAGACATAACTAGTAGACAGTAGAACAGATATACCTGTTTGATAGTAGAACAGACATAACTGTTAGATAGTAGAACAGACATAACTGTTAGATACTTGAACAGACATAACTGGTAGATAGTAGAACAGACATAACTGGTAGATAGTAGAACAGACATAACTGTTAGATAGTAGAACAGACATAACTGTTAGATTGTAGAACAGAAATAACTGTTAGATAGTAGAACAGATATATCTGTTAGATTGTAGAACAGACATAACTGTTAGATTGTAGAACAGAAATAACTGTTAGATTGTAGAACAGACATAACTGTTAGATTGTAGAACAGACATAACTGGTAGATAGTAGAACAGACATAACTGTTAGATTGTAGAACAGACATAATTGTTAGATTGTAGAACAGACATAACTCTTAGATAGTAGAAAAGATATAACTGTTAGATAGTAGAAAACACATAACTGTTAGATTGTAGAACAGACATAACTGTTAGATAGTAGAACAGACATAACTGTTAGATTAATGAACAGACATAACTGCTAGATTGTAGAACAGATAGAACTGTTAGATTGTAGAACAGATATAACTGTTAGATAGTAGAACAGACATAAATGGTAGATAGTAGATCAGACATAACTGGTAGATAGTAGATCAGACATAACTCTTAGATAGTAGAACAGACATAACTGGTAGATAGTAGATCAGACATAACTCTTAGATAGTAGAACAGACATAACTGGTAGATAGTAGAAAAGACATAACTCTTAGATAGTAGAACAGACATAACTGTTAGATAGTAGAACAGACATAACAGTTAGATAGAACAGACATAACTGGTAGATAGTAGAACAGACATAACTGTTAGATAGTAGAACAGACATAACTGTTAGATAGTAGAAAAGACATAACTGTTAGATAGTAGAAAAGACATAACTGGTAGATAGTAGAACAGACATAACTGTTAGATAGTAGAACAGACATAACTGTTAGATAGTAGAAAAGACATAATTGTTAGATAGTAGAACAGACATAACTGTTAGATAGTAGAACAGACATAACTGTTAGATAGTAGAACAGACATAACTGTTAGATAGTAGAACAGACATAACTGTTAGATAGTAGAAAAGACATAACTGTTAGATAGTAGAACAGACATAACTGTTAGATAGTAGAAAAGACATAACTGTTAGATAGTAGAAAAGACATAACTGTTAGATAGTAGAACAGACATGACTGTTAGATAGTAGAACAGACATAACTGTTAGATAGTAGAAAAGACATAACTGGTAGATAGTAGAACAGACATAACTGGTAGATAGTAGAACAGACATAACTGTTAGATAGAACAGACATAACTGTTAGATAGAACAGACATAACTGTTAGATAGAACAGACATAACTGTTAGATAGTAGAAAAGACATAACTGTTAGATAGTAGAAAAGACATAACTGTTAGATAGTAGAACAGACATAACAGTTAGATAGAACAGACATAACTGGTAGATAGTAGAACAGACATAACTGGTATATAGTAGAACAGACATAACTGGTAAATAGTAGAACAGACATAACTGTTAGATAATAGAACAGATATAAATGGTAGATAGTAGATCAGACATAACTGTTAGATAATAGAACAGACATAACTGTTAGATAGTAGAACAGACATAACTGGTAGATAGTAGAACAGACATAACTGTTAGATAGTAGAACAGACATAACTGGTAGATAGTAGAACAGACATAACTGTTAGATAGTAGAACAGATATAACTAGTAGATAGTAGAACAGATATACCTGTTTGATAGTAGAACAGACATAACTGTTAGATAGTAGAACAGACATAACTGTTAGATAGTAGAACAGACATAACTGTTAGATAGTAGAACAGACATAACTGTTAGATAGTAGAACAGACATAACTGGTAGATAGTAGAACAGACATAACTGGTAGATTGTAGAACAGACATAACTGTTAGATAGTAGAACAGACATAACAGTTAGATAGAACAGACATAACTGGTAGATAGTAGAACAGACATAACTGGTAGATAGTAGAACAGACATAACTGTTAGATAGTAGAACAGACATAACTGGTAGATAGTAGAACAGACATAACAGTTAGATAGAACAGACATAACTGGTAGATTGTAGAACAGACATAAATGGTAGATAGTAGAACAGACATAACTGTTAGATAGTAGAACAGACATAACTGTTAGATAGTAGAACAGACATAACTGTTAGATAGTAGAACAGACATAACTGTTAGATAGTAGAACAGACATAACTGTTAGATAGTAGAACAGACATAACTGTTAGATAGTGGAACAGACATAACTGTTAGATAGTAGAACAGACATAACTGGTAGATAGTAGAACAGACATAACTGTTAGATAGTAGAACAGACATAACTGTTAGATAGTAGAACAGACATAACAGTTAGATAGAACAGACATAACTGGTAGATTGTAGAACAGACATAAATGGTAGATAGTAGAACAGACATAACTAGCAGATAGTAGAACAGATATAACTGTTAGATAATAGAACAGACATAAATGGTAGATAGTAGATCAGACATAACTCTTAGATAGTAGAACAGACATAACTGTTAGATAACAGATCAGACATAAATGGTAGATAGTAGAACAGACATAACAGTTAGATAGTAGAACAGACATAACTGGTAGATAGTAGAACAGACATAACTGTTAGATAGTAGAACAGACATAACTGGTAGATAGTAGAACAGACATAACTGTTAGATAGTAGAACAGACATAACTGTTAGATAGTAGAACAGACATAACTGTTAGATAGTAGAACAGACATAACTGTTAGATAGTAGAAAAGACATAACTGTTAGATAGTAGAACAGACATAACTGTTAGATAGTAGAAAAGACATAACTGTTAGATAGTAGAAAAGACATAACTGTTAGATAGTAGAACAGACATAACTGTTAGATAGTAGAAAAAGACATAACTGGTAGATAGTAGAACAGACATAACTGGTAATAGTAGAACAGACATCACTGTTAGATAGAACAGACATAACTGTTAGATAGAACAGACATAACTGTTAGATAGAACAGACATAACTGTTAGATAGTAGAAAAGACATAACTGTTAGATAGTAGAAAAGACATAACTGTTAGATAGTAGAACAGACATAACAGTTAGATAGAACAGACATAACTGGTAGATAGTGGAAAAGACATAACTGGTAAATAGTAGAACAGACATAACTGGTATATAGTAGAACAGACATAACTGGTAAATAGTAGAACAGACATAACTGTTAGATAATAGAACAGACATAAATGGTAGATAGTAGATCAGACATAACTGTTAGATAATAGAACAGACATAACTGTTAGATAGTAGAACAGACATAACTGGTAGATAGTAGAACAGACATAACTGGTAGATAGTAGAACAGACATAACTGGTAGATAGTAGAACAGACATAACTGTTAGATAGTAGAACAGACATAACTAGTAGATAGTAGAACAGATATACCTGTTTGATAGTAGAAGAGACATAACTGTTAGATAGTAGAACAGACATAACTGTTAGATACTTGAACAGACATAACTGGTAGATAGTAGAACAGTCATAACTGGTAGATAGTAGAATAGACATAACTGTTAGATAGTAGAACAGACATAACAGTTAGATAGAACAGACATAACTGGTAGATAGTAGAACAGACATAACTGGTAGATAGTACAACAGACATAACTGTTAGATAGTAGGAACAGACATAACTGGTAGATAGTAGAAACAGACATAACTGTTAGATAGTAGAACAGACATAACAGTTAGATAGAACAGACATAACTGGTAGATTGTAGAACAGACATAAATGGTAGATAGTAGAACAGACATAACTGTTAGATAGTAGAACAGACATAACTGTTAGATACTAGAACAGACATAACTGTTAGATAGTAGAACAGACATAACTGTTAGATAGTAGAACAGACATAACTGTTAGATAGTAGAACAGACATAACTGTTAGATAGTAGAACAGACATAACTGTTAGATAGTAGAACAGACATAACTGGTAGATAGTAGAACAGACATAACTGTTAGATAGTAGAACAGACATAACTGTTAGATAGTAGAACAGACATAACAGTTAGATAGAACAGACATAACTGGTAGATTGTAGAACAGACATAAATTGGTAGATAGTAGAACAACATAACTAGTAGATAGTAGAACAGATATACTGTTAGATAATAGAACAGACATAAATGGTAGATAGTAGATCAGACATAACTCTTAGATAGTAGAACAGACATAACTGTTAGATAACAGATCAGACATAAATGGTAGATAGTAGAACAGACATAACAGTTAGATAGTAGAACAGACATAACTGGTAGATAGTAGAACAGACATAACTGGTAGATAGTAGAACAGACATAACTGGTAGATAGTAGAACAGACATAACTGTTAGATAGTAGAACAGACATAACTAGTAGATAGTAGAACAGACATACCTGTTTGATAGTAGAACAGACATAACTGTTAGATAGTAGAACAGACATAACTGTTAGATAGTAGAACAGACATAAATGGTAGATAGTAGAACAGACATAACTAGTAGATAGTAGAACAGATATAACTGTTAGATAATAGAACAGACATAAATGGTAGATAGTAGATCAGACATAACTCTTAGATAGTAGAACAGACATAACTGTTATATAACAGAACAGACATAACTGTTAGATTGTAGAACATACATAATTCTTAGATAGTAGATCAGACATAACAGTTAGATAGTATATATGGAATAGAAAGAAAAAGCAGCGGCTGCAGCAGGATATAACAATATGAATTGGAAACAAATAGGTATACTAAACTCCTGAGAGAAAAAACGTACTAAACAACTACGCCGTTGCACATACCTTACAAGGAGATCCACGTATCGCGAAATACAGGTGAAAATCCCAAATCAGAAGCACACAATAAATATATAAAATGAATAATAAAATAAAATAAAATACACACGAACGCGTACAATACGACACACAGACGTTTCGATTCTCAGAATCTTTGTCAATGACAACACATAGCTAACAACGAAATACAGCAAACAACGAAAAAACACACACACGACCTATCACTGTGCCATGTGGGGCAGGAATCCCCCCCCCCCCCCCCGAGAATGTTAGTGTTTCCAGGGGGGGGGGGGGTTAAGATTGCTTGCTTGCTTGCTTGTGTTCGTTGTCTTGAGCTCCAACGCGAAGTCCTGTATGTTGGATGAAGGCATCCTGTTGTCCAACATCAGTGTGATGTCATACAGGACCTGAGTTTTGCGTGAGTATCCGTTGTCCCATGTCTGGCTTATTGGTGTGCAGACTGGTGGTTCCTTGCCGTACAGGCAGACACTCTCCGACTTCGGAGGAATCGGCGATCCTACTGACTTTAGCCAGGACCCCGAAGGGACCTGTTGCCCAGGACGCTCGACGAGGACGCGTCAATAGGCCAGTATATAACCCGGCCTTGGTGCCTTGGAAACACCTCTGCGTCCCGGTTTAAGATTATTTCAAGATCGCGTTAATACAAGAACCAATTACTTGATATTGTTTTTCCCTTCATACTTTACGGTTCTGTACGTCTCACCCTTCTGAAATTCATTTTATAACGTAAGTAGACCCGCCAAATCACATGTTTATTTAGAAATCTGGACTTGTTTTAGTATGTGCAATTAAATTTAGCCTCCATTATTACGTATGCTGTGTAAGGGGGGAGGGCTGTGGGATTTTTAGGGAGGAAATACGAAAGGGAGGGGGGGGGGAATGACCTTTTGAAAATATGGTGAAGGGGGGCACGGGCCAAAAAGGTTGAGTTAGATAGTAAAACTGACATAACTGTTAGCTGAACAAAAGACTTCTATTCTATTTCTTCTAGTCCACTATTTCTCCCTGCAGCCCGGACAGTGTCTTGGTCCTAACACGTCACATCCCCACGCAGTTTTAAGTTACATGATTTAGTTTGTTTAAAGTGATAACTTACTTCGCTTCTTGCAGAGAGACCCAGTTGGCCACTAGTGAGTACATGGTCACAAATGTGATAAACTTCATGGCTGAAGCCGAGGCCATCTAACGATGAAATTTGTAGATTTTGGGGCTATTGTTTAGAAGACATAGAAAAAAAAAGAATATATAAAATATTCATGTAACTACATCACAGTTGCGCTTGATGTCCTCTCCCTGGGAGGATGAGAATATGAGATCAATCATCACGATGTGGCAGGACCTTCACAGAACGGCGCTCGCATCGCGGTGCTTCGAAAGCCTCTCCATCTCTTCCCATGTCTCACGCGTCAAGCACCCACATGTTCAGAGTGTCATACATGTCCTATGTCCACTTTTGCACTACAGATTGGCTTGTGCTGGATGAGCTTCAAGGCCTAGAAATCAAGAGCTTGTCGTTCGTGAATTGCCTGGCGGCGAGACTGCGTTCTTGGTGGCAAGCCAGGCAACTCAACAATTATGGAAGAACCTGTGTAGAGGCTCGGTTATGTGTACGGCGACTCGTTGATGGACAATAAGGGAGTAGAGCAGAATCATCACATAATGGACATTGTACTGGAGGTTACTGACCAGTTGCAGATGTGGGCCTCTAACCTATGCTCATGCCCAAACTCTGACGGGAGCCGCGGTGGTCGAGTGGATAGACGCTCGCTCGTCTGCCCTTGGGCATGGGTTCCATCCTCAGAGCGGAAGGCTTTGAATTTTTAAATAGACCTGGACTCACAGATCCATCCAGTCTCAAACGGGTGCCAGGAAACGTCTTAGGAAGTAAACACGATCGGCGTGACACGGAACACATCAGCCAGCCAGTGCCGAGTGACCTATACATGGAGCACATCAACCACCCGGTGCCGAGTGATCTATATATGAAGCACATCAACCAGCCAGTGCCGAGTGATCTATACACGGAGCACATCAACCAGCCAGTGCCGAGTAATCTATACACGGAACACATTAACCAGCCAATGCCGAGTCATCTATACATGGAGCACATCAACCAGCCAGTGCCGAGTGATCTATACATGGAGCACATCAACCAGCCAATGCCGAGTGATCTATACATGGAGCACATTAACCACCCGGTGCCGAGTGATCTATACACGGAGCACATCAACCACCTGGTGCCGAGTGATCTATACACGGAGCACATTAACCACCCGGTGCCGAGTAATCTGTACTCGGAGTACATCAACCAGCCAGTGCCGAGTGATCTATACATGGAGCACATCAACCAGCCAGTGCCGAGTGATCTATACACGGAGCACATCAACCACCCAGTGCCGAGTAATCTATACACGGAGCACATCAACCACCCGGTGCCGAGTAATCTATACATGGAGCACATCAACCAGCCAGTGCCGAGTGATCTATACATGGAGCACATCAACCACCCGGTGCCGAGTGATCTATACACGGAGCACATCAACCAGCCAGTGCCGAGTGATCTATACATGGAGCACATCAACCACCCGGTGCCGAGTGATCTATACATGGAGCACATCAACCAGCCTGTGCCGAGTAATCTATACATGGAGCGCATCAACCAGTGAGTGCCGAGTGATATATACATGGAGCACATTAACCAGCCAATGCCGAGTAATCTATACACGGAGCACATCAACCAGTCAGTGCCGAGTGATCTATACACGGAGCACATCAACCAACCGGTGCCGAGTAATCTATACACGGAGCACATCAACCACCCGGTGCCGAGTGATCTATACACAGAGCACAGCAACCACCCGGTGCCGAGTAATCTATACACGGAGCACATCAACCAGTCAGTGCCGAGTAATCTATACACGGAGCACATCAACCACCCGGTGCCGAGTGATCTATACACAGAGCACAGCAACCACCCGGTGCCGAGTAATCTATACACGGAGCACATCAACCAGTCAGTGCCGAGTAATCTATACACGGAGCACATCAACCACCCGGTGCCGAGTGATCTATACACAGAGCACAGCAACCACCCGGTGCCGAGTAATCTATACACGGAGCACATCAACCAGTCAGTGCCGAGTAATCTATACACGGAGCACATCAACCACCCGGTGCCGAGTGATCTATACACGGAGCACATCAACCACCCGGTGCCGAGTAATCTATACACGGAGCACATCAACCACCCGGTGCCGAGTGATCTATACACGGAGCACATCAACCAGTCAGTGCCGAGTAATCTATACACGGAGCACATCAACCACCCGGTGCCGAGTGATCTATACACGGAGCACATCAACCACCCGGTGCCGAGTAATCTATACACGGAGCACATCAACCAGCCAGTGCCGAGTGATCTATACACAGAGCACAGCAACCACCCGGTGCCGAGTAATCTATACACAGAGCACAGCAACCACCCGGTGCCGAGTGATCTATACACGGAGCACATCAACCACCCGGTGCCGAGTGATCTATACACGGAGCACATCAGCCAGTCTGCTGAGTGATCTGTACACACCTGGGTCTTGCACCAGATGCCAGGCCGCCTTCAGGGGTGTGGGGAATGACTGCTGTGCTACAATACACGCTGGTGTGCTACAATACAGGCGGGTGTGCTACAATACAGGCGGGTGTGCTGCAATACATGCGGGTGTGCTGCAATACATGCGGGTGTGCTATAATACATGCGGGTGTGTTATAACACATGCTGGTGTGTTATAATACATGCGGATTTTTCCGTCTCAATAAATTCTTGTCCTGTAGTAGTATTCTACTAAGGGTCTGTGATGTGATAGCGCCATCACATTCTGTAGGCCTTGAGCAATCACTGACATGTGGTAAGCGACCAGCCCAGGCACCGAACCAGCGTGCGACCGTGCACACGACATTACCCGGGCAGTTCCCTATCAACTTCGCTCTTGCCCCCTCCCCATAACGTAATGACTGTGAAAACAACAATTAATAACCGTGACAACATCAGTGATAACCATGGCAACATCACGTGATAACTGACAACAACTAGTGGTACATGTGATAATAACAAGAGATAACTGTGACAACAACAATAGTTAAATGTTAGTTAGTTAGTTAGTCGACAGATCATCCTCGTTGCACATCGGACCATTCAGTCCATAAGTGCTCGGATCCCCTCCTCAGCAAATCCCGCAGCGTGTAGCGGCTAACGACGCCAGTTCTGTGTTGGTTTATCAATCTTCTTTGGCTTCCTGCGTAGTGTTCTTGTTTGGCCACCCCTCTTTTAATTTGCTGCTCTCGCAGTCTGGCCATTGTTGTAGATTCACAGTCATCACTTGGTTCTTGCAAAAGTCTCACTTCTCGTAGAGCATTCAGAATGTCAGCCTGGTCCATGGCGCGTCCGCCCTCAACAGTAGCCTCACCTGCGAGCTTGTCAGCCCGCTCATTTCCTTGTACTCCCGCATGCCCTGGCACGAAGATGAAACTAATCTTTGCCAGCCGAGACCGCTTCAGAGGCAGCAACCATTCTCTTCGGATCGACCCCTCCTCTATCCTCTTGATCATGTTCATTGAGTCGCTAAGGAAACAAGCCCTAGTGAATGTCTGTGTCTCGAGCCACGTTATTGCTTTACTTACTGCCATGACTTCCATGGTCAGGCTACTTGTGGTTTCAGTGAAAGCACCAGAGTCCTCCTTCACAATTCTCCCTCCGGCCCGAGCTGTAAAGGCCCATGAGCTTCTCACATGTCGGACGACCGACCCATCTGTGTAGATGACCAGCGTCACTGTCTAGCGAATTCTCGAAAATCAACGCTTGTACTTCAGCCTCAACAGCAGCCGGATTTTCTTGTCTGCATTTTCTATCTAGTTGGATGCAAACTGAAAAGGATGTGCAGAAGTCTGTTGGCACTTGCACCCACTCCTCGCCAGGTTCTAAGTCCTCAAGTGAACACACCTGTTGAAGAATGTCCTCGGCTTGACCCATCCACGACCGTCCTCTTTTTAACCTGCTGCCCTTCACCTTCCTAATTTCACTATGCAGTGGATGCTGTGTGTTTGCGTTAATTCTGAGGTAGGCACGTGCCCTGCAAACTTGCATTCTCTCTTCAATGGTTGGAAAATCAAGAAGGTAGCGCATCGCCCTGCATGCTGTATCTCTTGTACATCCAAGAATAATGCGCATAGCTTCATTCTGTATCCTTTCCATCCTTTCTATCTGCTTATGGCTGACAGTCAGGATTGCCATTGCATACTCCAAAACAGACATGACCAGCCCCTCGTACAGAAGACATAGATGGCGCTGCTCACAGTTTGCTGCCGCCATCACCCGCATCGCTGCCAAACCCCGCTTGGCCTTTGTTATCACCTGGTCTATGTGCACATTATAAGCAAGGCTTCGATCAAACCGTATCCCCAGGTAATTCATTGCCTGCGTTCTTTCCACCGTCTCTGAACGCAGCATTACAGTTGGCGTTGGATTGTTGACAATATGATTATTCAACGAGAACCAAGTCACTGTTGCCTTTGTTGGGTTGACCATTGCCCCAGCTTCATCACACCAAGTACTTATGCGATTGAGTTCGGTTTGTAGTTCCACAGCAACCTCCTCTCTATCCTTACCCTGACGATACACTAAAACATCATCGGCATATGACAATGTCCTGCCAGGTCCAGTGATCTGCTCACTGGTGATTCTCACTGTGTAGGCGTTGAACAGTACCGGAGATAATGGTGATCCCTGTGGTAGGCCAGGATATATTGTTGTTGGTTCCGAAGTCCAACTGCCACATCTAAAAACTACTTTCCGTTGGAAGAGAGCTGCAGCGATCCAACTAAGGAGGAATGGACTTACGTTTAGTTCAAGAAGCTGAAACATTAAAAAAGTCCAGTGGTACTCTGTTGTATGCGTCCTCAAGATCAATCGCTGCAGCAACGGTTTCAGTGCCTGAGTGGAAACCTTCATAGACATCGTGGGCAAAGACTGCTGCATTGGTCCAGGTTTCTCTTTTTGGACGGTACCCACCCAGGGTAGGTGGGAAAACACCTTGCCTCTCTAGTTGGCTTGATATTTTCCTGGCAATTACCTTCTCCAGCAGCTTGCCTATTGTATTCTGCATGGTTATAATTCGATATCCCTGAATTTTCTTGTGGTCTTTGTCAGGCTTCGGCAAGGGAATCAGATAGCTGTGTAACCATTCCTCCTTGATGCTAGCACTCCCTATACTGTTGTTGTACATGTCTGCTAGTTTCTCTAGCTCATTGTCGGTACACCTATTTATGTCGTCGTATCTTATGCCATCAGGACCTGGAGCACTGTTTTTTGATCGTCGAAGCACAGCCTTGATTTCTTTCACTGTCACTGTGTCTTCATCCGAAGTGTTCTGGGCCTTGCATCTGTCTGAGGTGACCTCCTTGGCCAGATTCCGGCCTCCCATGTCTGTCTGGTTGCTCTGCTCAAGGTAGCGTTCAAAGAGGGCTTTGCCCTTGTCCTCGTCAGTCCTCTGCCAGATGAGGTCAGCACCTTGGAAGTCAGAAATGCTCTTATTCTTGACTACACCACTCATGCTTTTATGTAGTCGCCAGAACAATTTCAGTGACTTGTCTGTGCTTACTCTTTGACACACCTCTGCCCATTTTTCGCTTTTACCCACCGTGACCAGTTTTTTGAAATAGCTTACTTTTGTGTGCATCTCTCTTTCTAAGTGCAAGCAGGGACTAGGATGACCAGCTCTGTTCTTCTTGGCATTTTGCCATCTCCTTACAGCACTACGCTTATCCACCCAAGCCTTCTCCACCTCGAAACTCCACCACGGTGGCTGCTCCCAGCTTTGTTTCCTTTTCTTCCTGCCCTGAAACGTTCTGCGCTTGTCACGTCTTATTTTACTCACCACATCTTGCCCTGTACTATCATACTGGAACGTCTTTACCTTTAGCTTGTGCTGCCTGGTTCTGCCTTTCTCCACCAATATGCTGCATGGGTGGTGGTCGCTGCCATGGTGTCCTAGGACACCCCATCTACACACTGTAGTGAGTGAAGGTGAAACTAGCGCCAGATCAATAGCACTGTCCTCATCGCCTGGACGGCTTGCTGTCCTGGTGACACAGCCACTGTTGATACAAACCAGGTCGATGGTTTCCAGTGCAGTCTCGAGCTCCTCCCCTTGTGTATTGGAGGAAGTGTTTCCCCATGATCTGCCTTTAGCGTTGAAGTCACCACAGAAAATAACATTTCTCTCGTGGCCTAATATGCCACTTAAGCACTGCCACTTCTGGGCGTCCACACTCGCATTGCGGGCATAAACATTAACCAACACGAATGGTATACTGGAATGAACTCTCAACGCCTGTATTTGTATATCGTCACTGTTCCAACTGGACATGTCTAGCTCTGACGCCACCATGCTGTCGCGAACGAGAATCGCCGTTCCCAGATGTCGTCTGTTATAGAAACATTTGAAGCCGGCAATTCGGAGTAGCTGATCGCCCAGTCTCGTCTCCTGGAGTGCTACAATGTCGTTCCTGTAAACTAGGGTTTCTAAAATAGAGCCCCGTTGTTTTACACTGGCACAGTTCCAATATAGAATACGGATGTTCCTGAGTCCTAGACGGTGACACTTGAGTCTAAAACGTCTCAAGCCACCGCGCTTACCTAGCTTCTTTTTCCCTGCGCGGCTACCACGCCGCTTCGGTATGTTGACTGCTGATCGTTCGGAAAACACACGTTGTTCCGCCATGTTGAAAAAACGTAAACACAGACTTTTGATTGAGAACCACACACGCTGCTGAAAATTCACTCAAGGATGGCTTCGCTCGATGCACGAACTCCGTAGCACCCGCGCAGATCTTGAGTAGAAACTCCTGGTTTTACATCCTGGCACACCAATTACACGCAAGAAATGAATAAATCCATCCCTTACGCGAAAAAGTTAACGAACACAAAACAACACGACCGTCCGTCGACATCTTGAAACCGGAAGTTCTAGTTAAATGTGACAACAACAAGAGATATATGTGACAATAACAAGAGATAACTGTGACAATAACAAGTGATAACAGTGACAACAACAAGAGATAACTGACAACACCAAGAGATATCTGTAACAACAACAAGATACCTCACCAATTGCAACTGCGCAAATTTTCACTGAAACAGTCTCCACACTCGATATTATAGCAACGTGTTCATTGGAGGGAAATGCCACGTAGAAAATAATAAAGTATCCTAACTCGTAAAATCACGACCTACTAAATGTGAAAATAACTTCACATCCGTATTGTTTGTCACACGATATAGCTCATCTGTTATACCTTATACAATGACAACGATTGAACACAAATGAATTCGGTTTTACTGCATTAAAGGCGGGGTGATATAAATAACTGAAAACACGAAGACATAGTTTGGCAAAACTACACTTGCAAAAACAGAGAACGTTGCGGCGACAAATATTCATCAGCATACAACAACATGAAACAAACCACAACACAAAACCACACAAACAACAAATGAAATTACTCCAAAGTGTTGTTTGTGCATCAAGAATGATGATGACCATTCATTTCATCCAGTGGGGCTGAACGTATGGAGCCGTGAGTTCTAAGATGGCCGATAAGGCCTATTTTGGCTCGAAATGTTCTTTGACAATGTGGGACCCAAACTAACTACATTAGGGCATAATATGGTGTTGTTTCCATAACTGTGTGCCCTGATGGCGAAATTCCAGCATCAATTGCAGTTTTTGCTTTTTGTTGTTGTTTGCTTCGAGTTGCTATTTGCTGTTGTTTGTTACGTGTTACTTGGTGACAAAAGCTTTTAGCTGCAATATAATCTCTCGTTTCTTTTATTGTTGTTGATGTTGTTGTTGTTGTATCGTAATTATCTACAACAACAACAACAACAACAACAACAACAACAACAACTACTACTACTACCACCACCACCACCACCACCACCACCACCACCACCACCACCACCACCACCACCACCACCACCACTACTACTACTACTACTACTACTACTACTACTACTACTACTACTACTACTACTACTACTACTACTACTACTGCTGCTGCTGCTGCTGCTGTTGTTACTACTACTACTGCCGTCACTATACTGCTACTGTTACTATCACTAAAACCATTACTGCTACGACTACTACTACTGCTGCTGCTGCTATTACTACTATTACTTCGACTACTACTACTACTACTACTACTACTACTACTACTACTACTACTACTACTACTACTACTACTACTACTACTATTACTTCGACTACTACAACTACTACTACTACTACTACTACTACTACTACTACTACTACTACTACTACTACTACTACTACTACTACTACTACTACTGCTGCTACTACTACTACTACTACTACTACTACTACTACTACTACTACTACTACTACTGTTAGAGTTGTGTTACTGACCACGACACCCACCGAGAGATGATTGACCTCTACAAGTTCGGGACTAGCACCATATGCCCAACGCATCTTACAGTGTTAAAAGGTCTTTTAGTTTTCTATTGTCATAGAAGGGAAAAGTGGGGCTTTCGATAGGTGGCTAAATGTTATGGTTTCATTGTCATAGACGGGAAAAGTGTTGCTTTCGATAGGTGGCTAAATGTTATTGTTTCATTGTCGTAGACGGGAAAAGTGAGGCTTTAGATAGGTAAATGATATTGTTTCATTGTCGTACACAAGAAAACGTGGGGCTTTCGATAGGTGGCTAAATATTATTGTTTCATTGTCGTACACAAGAAAACGCGGGGCTTTCGATAGGTGGCTAAATGTTATTGTTTCATTGTCTTACACAAGAAAACGTGGGGCTTTCGATAGGTGACTAAATATTATTGTTTCATTGTCGTACACAAGAAAACGCGGGGCTTTCGATAGGTGGCTAAATGTTATTGTTTCATTGTCGTACACAAGAAAACGTGGGGCTTTCGATAGGTGGCTAAATGTTATTGTTTCATTGCAGTAGACGGAAAAAGTGAGCTTTCTAAAGGTGGCTAAATGTTATTGTTTCATTGTTGTAGACAGGAAAAGTGAGGATTTCGATAGGTGGCTAAATCTGGCTTAATGTTATTGTTTCCTTGCAGTAGACGGGAAAAGTAACGCTTACTAAAGGTGGCTAAATGTTATTATTTCATTGTCGTGGACGGGAAAAGTAACGCTTACTAAAGGCGGCTAAATGTTACATTGCCGTAGAGGAAAAAGTAGACTTTCTAAAAGTCGCTACATGTTATTGTTTCATTGTCATTTTTTCTTTGCATATCCTTTACAGGACATCGCTGTCAACACCAGCATCTTTCAGCTGTATGTTGATTTCTTGGCAAGATTACGCTCAGTAGTTTGCCATTGCTTTCTGAGCGGCCGGCTCACATACCCCGCAAGTTACCGATGCGATTCGAACCACTGCTTTCTAAATGTGACTAAATGTTATTGATTCATTGTCATTAATGGGATAAGTGAGGCTTTCAAAAGGTGACTAAATGTTATTGTTTCATTTTAGTAGACGGGAAAAGTTGGCTTTCAATAGCTGGCTAAATTTTAGTTTTTCATTTTCGTAAACAGGAACAGTGGGGCTTTCGATAGGTGGCTAAATGTTATTGTTTTTATTGTAGTAGAGGGAAAAGTAGGCATTGAATAAATGGCTAAATGTTATCGTTTCATTGTCGTAGACGGGAAAAGTTTGGCTTTCTAAAAGTGGCTAAATATTATTGTTTCATTGTCGTAGACGGGAGAAGTGAGGCTTTTTAAAGGTGGCTAAATGTTATTTTTTCATTGTTGTAGAGGGAAAGATCACATTTTGTTTCCTTGGAGTTACTTATTACATTGTGGAAGACGGAAAGAATAAGATTTGTAAAACAGTAGATTTACTTGTTTCATTGTTGTATGTTGAAACAGAGAAGACAGAAAGAATACTATTTGTGGAACGGTATTTTTACGTGTTTCGTTGTGGTATTATGCAAAAGGGGTATCGTGAACGTGGCTAGATTTGCTTGTTTTATTGTGACTGCACCGAACCATCATACTTGACATATGTCATGTATCAGTCACAGTGATCCTCAAACACTAGAGCTGTGACCGAGGTCGCTTGTCTTCAGTTCCTATATTGTGAAGACCTTAGATTCAGTTCGTGACACCAGAACGGCCTAGTCATGATGCCAGACAGCGCTGTGGTTGTACTACTCTACGCTCTTGTCCCCGTGTTGTCCTACGGTCAAGGCAAGTATTTATTGATGGATGTCGACAGTCAAAGTGTGTTAATCTGCTAAATACAGTGCGTTAACAAATGTTTGTCCTCATTCACGTTCAACACATCTGTTGCCTAGTCATGAAATGTTTCCTGCCGTCTTATAAGTACTCCCGACCAAGGAATATGTCTTTAATAGGTCCAAAGGCAAGTGAAATCATGGAAAGCGGCGCCATTATTTAATGTTGTGTAGAAAATGATTTTGAATTCACGCTAACAAACTTTGTTTTTACCGTGATGCACGTCAATTCGGATAACGACACAAGGAATCTCTGTACACTTCCGTTCTACTATGTGACGTGCTTCTCATAAGGAAATTCCTGCGCACCACGGAGAATATTCATTATTGAACACTGATGTTTTCATGTGAAGGTGTAATACATTTCATAATATACACTTATATACCGCATATAAACAAACATTGAGATCTGCTGTACAATCTCAAGAACAAATATTGTTTGTTGGGTGTACAGAATGATAAGGTTAAATGTTAAATCTCATCATTTTCCCTCGGTTGGTTATTGAGTTACGGATTGTTATACGAAGGCAAACATCTGTGAACTCACTATACCATTTGTAATTTGTTTATATTCATAATTCTCTGCCTTTCCAATGACCAAAAGTAGGTTTCTCTTTGCCTTCATCTCTGCACCCAGACACCCACGTCAAGCCACAACATTTCCTCGTTGTCTCTGGCAACTTACTTCCAGTATCCATTGGGTTAATGTCGGAACTCCAACACCTCTGCACAAGATTATAGAAAATGTGAAGGTATTTTCTTCTTATCGTCCATACCGTGTGGCGTTTGTGATCATGTATCGCCACAGACTTCTATCTCGTGTACTGTCAATCTTCTTATAGTCCATGTCGTATGGCGTTGGTGATCATATCTGTCCACAGCCTTCTGTCTCGAGTACTGCCAATCTTCTTATAGTCCATGTCGTATGGCATTGGTGATCATATCTGTCCACAGCCTTCTGTCTCGTATACTGCCAATAATTTCCGATACTGATGTTCCTCCATGCCGTGATGTCAAAATGTCCCAGCACC
Organism: Cepaea nemoralis; assembly: GCA_014155875.1. Classification (NCBI taxonomy): domain Eukaryota; kingdom Metazoa; phylum Mollusca; class Gastropoda; order Stylommatophora; family Helicidae; genus Cepaea; species Cepaea nemoralis. The sequence continues at coordinate 151,899 of JACEFZ010008827.1, forward strand.
ATCTCTCTTGGTCTTCCCTTGATTCTCCTGCCCTTCAACTTTCCCGTCGTTGTGAAGACCTACTTCCTCCCAACTCTCATGACATGCCCAAAGAATGTGGACTGTCTTCTTGTGATGCGAGTAGCCAGTTCTCTTTGTGAGTTAACTTCTTTCAAGATGTCTTCATTGTGTTTTCTTTCTGTTCACGATGCTCTCATCATTCTTCTACAAAACTACATCTCTGCAGCTTTCACATGATTCCTCACCTGACTGCTAATTGGCCACAATTCGCAGCCGTACACCAGAATTGGTTCTATATAGCTCTCAAGAATTCTTCTCCTCATCTCGATATACCAAGGTAGGTACATTACAGACAATATTCTTCCTCTTGTGAAATGCTGCCTATTCTTGGCCTATTGTAAATATATCTTGTTAAACACTTTTCCCACCTGCTGTTATTTAAGCAACTACATACTTAAACACGGAAGTCTCTGTGGCGAAGTGGTCAAGCCGTTTGGCTCGTGCTCCGAAGGTTGTGGGTTCGATTCCGGGCCGCGTCCTTCGGTTTACGAGTTAAATGTTTCAGAGACTCCTGTGGGTCGTCGCTAAAAGCTACGGAGTTCGTGCTTTGTGCGACGCTTTCCGTGCTGCGGAAAGAGACCTAGCCATATGGGATAAAACCCGGTGCAATGAAGTCGACCCTGTCGACTTTTAAGCGACTTTTTTATACTTAAACACATCGAATTGTTTCAGAATGCTTCCATTCACTTTGATGTTGCTTTTGGGTATAACTCCCCCCCCCCCCCCCCCCCCTGTATAATTCCCATTACTTCTGTTTTTCTGTAATTAAACCAAAGTTTTGACTTTCTGTTGCAATTATATCTATCATTTCTTGCAACTTCATTTCATGTTCAGCTACCAAATGGAAATTTGCATAGAAAGAAACATGATACTTGTGTATGAGCACTGGCGCACTCCACCGCAAGTACTTCAGGAAATATAAACAGCACTTCTGTGGCATGGTTGTCAAGTGTTTGTGGGGTGGTTGTTAAGTAGATGGATGATGTTTGTCAGGTAGTTGTGGGATGGTTGTCAGGTGGTTGTGGGATCGTTATCAGGTGGTTGTGGGATAGTTGTCAGGTGTTTGTGGGATTGTTGTCATGCGAATGGGGATGGTTGACAGGTGATTGTTGGATGGTTTTGGGTGATTGTTATGTGGTTGTTATGTGGTTGTAAAAAGAACAACGCATAACAATAACACATAATAATACATAATAATAACACATAATAACAATAAATAAAAAATAACATACAGTATATATACATAATAATAGCATATAATAATACATAATAATAACACATTCTAATAATACATGGGAATAAAGTCAAAGGAGAAAATTATTGCAGAAAAGTCACACACCAAGCGTTTGAGACGTAAGATGGTGCATGATGGTGGAAATGACCACGTGTTCACATGCATCCACTGTGAACGGACATTTACAGCGCAAATTGGCCTTATCAGTCACACTCGCTACCGCCATAGTTAAAAGTTATTATGCCTTTTTAAAGCACAAACTATCGTCTGTCAAGACGGCAAGGTGCCAATGTATAATAATACATGATAATAACACATAATAATAACACATAATAAGACATAATGACAGCACATAATAATAACACATAACAATATTACATACTAATAATACGTAATAATACATAATAATGACGCTTAAAAATAATACATAAAAATAACAAATAGTAGTAACACATACTAATAACACATACTAATAAGACCTAATCATAATAATACATAATAACACATACTAACAAAAAAATAATAACAACTCATAATAATAATACATAATACAAATACATAACAATACCTAGTAATAATAATACATAATAACAACACATAATAATAACAATACATAATAATAAAACATAACAATAACACATAATAATAATCAAAACAATGTTTTCCTGTAGTGAATTTGAATAACTAAGACACAAACAATAGATTACACGATTTATTGCCTGGGATATTTCGCTGCATCTTGTCAGGTACATACTGCAGAATTCACTCAGTCGATTTGGCGGTATGGCTTCGTTAGAAAATGGAATTTTATGTTTGCAGTATAGGGTAATAATTGCCTCTTTAGCCAATATTTACATTTTCAGAGCTTCGCATCTGTCCAGTACAAACGGGGCCTAGCACTGATCCTGTTTGGCCATGCTAGGAAGATATGCACCCAGGACACACTGAAAGAGGAATTTGAAACTCTGAAGAATGTCTTAAACCTGAATGGGGACTCCACAAGATTTATAAAGCGCCATTGCCAACAGCTGAAATCAAAACCAGACGAAACTACAATCGCTAAACTCAAGGTATTTATCCAGTTAAACTTTCGAGGAGATGACGTAATGCAACGTCTACAGGACCGGCTCATTACAGCAGTCGACCGAACATTGTGTGCTGCATCTCCAGTTATTAGGTACAGAATCGCGTGTATTCCCACTCCAACAGTTAAAGAATGTGACCCTATGTACGCCAAATCCAATTGCATATACCAATTCACATGCTGGTGCCAATCTACCTATATCGGCAGCACAGAGCGAAGTTAAACAGCAGAGTGGTTGAACACATACCTAATTGGATTGACAAGATACTACACACAGGCGATGGGGGTCAAGGAAGGCCGACACACCACAAACTTCCCGAGTCCTCGATTGCACCACACGTTTGGGAAACCGGCCATGTGATTGATAGAGACAGTGCCTTTCGCGTGTTGTTTAATACATAAAATATTCGCATGTTAAAGTGTGCAGAAACCATAATGATTAATCTACATAGGCCAGTTTTGTGCAAACAGAAAGACATAATAGTCAGTAAAAAAATTACCGTGGTAGACACTTGTTATTACTGTGCGAACGTGTGCATATTTCAGCTTGAAGAATTTATCTACTTATTTCACTGTATGTTGTGTCAATTCTGCAGTATGTACCTGATGAGATGCAGCGAAATATGACAGGCCATAAATCGTGCAATTTATTATTTGTGTCTTCTTTATACAAATATAATAATAACACATAACAATAATACATAATAATATTGCATAATAATACATAATGATATTACATAACAATAATAATATTACATAATAATACTACATAATAAAATTACATTATAATAATACATAACAATAGTACATAATAATAAGACATCATACTAACAACAAAAATGTCCCCAAATAATAACACATACAAATAAACGTGTTCCGAATGTGGTCTATCGAGGATTCAGCCTCGCTAGATATTCCCATGAACTCAGACCGAGTCGTTCAGAAAGCAATAGCAACCTACTGAACGTAAAAATTACCTAGTAAATCACAGACAGCCAAAACATGCTGGGGTTGATTGCGACTTCGTGTAAAGGATATGCACATAACTATCTCACATGGCAACTCTTGGATTACAACTCACACAACATTGTTATGTTATAAGTTTCCCTAAAGCTTCTTGAAGATTCTATTGTCCACTTGCAGGCGTCCAGTTTGTGATGGGAAGACACCCGGACAACTACTTCTGCTGACATCTTCAGTGTCTTGCTGACTTCACTCACACTGACCATGACGTGTCTTCATTTGTAGAAATGACCATCTATGACATCACGCGGTTTAACTCGGGGCTAAGACTGGCCTCTGTGTCCACATTTGATCCAGACCTGTACGTGGACACGACAAAAAGCAGCGCTAGGGGTTGTACCGGCACCATCTCTAGACTGGAGGCAAACCTGACTCTGCAGTTACGTTATGACATCGACTGTCTGTATGGAGTTTACAAGTGTCAGCTGGACTTGGCCACTCTAACGGGAAATTCACAGGTGCTCACAGAAACCGTCACACCGGAGTACAACCACAGCTACTCCAGACTCGGTAAGTGCTCATAAAAATCATCCCACTAGAATACAAAAACAGCTACTCCAGACTCGGTAAGTGCTCATAAAAATCATCCCACTAGAATACAAAAACAGCTACTCCAGACTCGGTAAGTGCTCATAAAAATCATCCCACTAGAATAAAAAAACAGCTACTCCAGAATCGGTAAGTGTTCACAGAAATAGTCACACAAGAATACAACTAAACTACTCCAGAATCGGTAAGTGAAAGTGCTCACAGAAATCGTCACACCAGAATACAACCACAGCTACTCCAGACTCGGTAAGTGGTCACAGAAATCGTCACACCAGAAAACAGGCACTTTACATAAGAAAGGACTAACGTCAGTGTATTCCTACACTTGAGACACAAGAAAAGACATTTCTCATATATTTCTAAACTCCTCACACATTTTGACATTTCTCACGCATGTCTACATTTCTCACACATTTGTTTTACATTTCTCAGACATGTCTACATTTCTCATACATGTTTACATTTCTGACACATTTTAACATTTCTCACACATTTTGACATTTCTCTCACATATTTACATTTCTCACACATATTTACATTTCTCACACATTTAGTTACATTTCTCAGACACTTTGACATTTCTCACACATTTTGTCATCTTGCATACATTTTGACATTTCACACACATGTTAACATGTCTCACACATGTTTACATTTTTCACACATGTTTACATTTCTCACACATTTTGACATTTCTCACAAATGTTTACATTTCTCACATATTTTGACATTTCTCACACATTTTGACATTTCTCTCACATGTTTACATTTCTCACACATGTTTACATTTCTCACACATTTTGACATTTCTCACAAATGTTTACATTTCTCACATATTTTGACATTTCTCACACATTTTGACATTTTTCTCACATGTTTACATTTCTCACACATTTTTTACATTTCTCACACATTTTGACATTTCTCACACAATTTACATTTTGAAATTTCTCGCACATTTTGATATTTCTCTCACATGTTTACATTTCTCACACATGTTGACATTTCTCACACATTTTGACATTTCTCACACATGTTCACATTTCTCACACATGTTTAATTTTCTCACACATGTTTACATTTATCACACATGTTTACATTTCTCACACATGTTTTTTTTACATTTCTCGTACATTTTGACATTTCTCACACATTTTGACATCTTGCATACATTTTGACATTTCTCACACATGTTTACATGTCTCACACATGTTTACATGTCTCACACATGTTTACATTTCTCACACATGTTTACATGTCTCACACATGTTTACATTTCTCACACATGTTTACATGTCTCACACATGTTTACATTTCTCACACATTTTGACATTTCTCACACATTTTACAAACATTTTGAAATTTCTCCCACATATTGATATTTCTCTCACATGTTTACATTTCTCACACATGTTTACATTTATCACACATGTTTACATTTCTCACACATGTTTACATTTCTCACACATTTTGATATTTCTCACACATGTTTACATTTCTCACAGATGTTGACGTTTCTTACACATGTTAACATTTCTCACACGTTTTGACATTTCTCACTCATGTTGACATTTCTCACACATTTTGACATTTCTCACACATGTTGACGTTTCTTACACATGTTAACATTTCTCACACGTTTTGACATTTCTCACACATGTTGACATTTCTCACACATGTTGACATTTCTCACACATGTTGACATTTCTCACACATGTTTACATGTCTCACACATGTTTTTTTTCATTTCTCACACATGTTTACATTTCTCACACATTTTGACATTTCTCACACATTTTGACATCTTGCACAGATTTTGACATTTCTCACACATGTTTACATGTCTCACACATGTTTACATTTCACACACATGTTTACATTTCTCACATATTTTGATATTTCTCACACATTTTGACATCTCTCACACATGGTTACATTTCTCACACATTTTGATATTTCTCACACATGTTGACGTTTCTTACACATGTTAACATTTCTCATACGTTTTGACATTTCTCACACATGTTGACATTTCTCACACATTTTGACATTTCTCACACATGTTGACATTTCTCACACATGTTTACATTTCTCACACATGTTTTTTACATTTCTCACACATGTTTACATTTCTCACACATTTTGACATTTCTCACACATTTTGACATCTTGCACACATTTTGACATTTCTCACACATGTTTACATGTCTCACACATGTTTACATTTCACACACATGTTTACATTTCTCACATATTTTGATATTTCTCACACATTTTGACATTTCTCACACATGGTTACATTTCTCACACATTTTGATATTTCTCACACATGTTGATATTTCTCACACATTTTGACATTTCTCACATATGTTTACATTCCTCACACATTTGTTTTTATATTTCTCACACATTTTGACATTTACCACGAATTTTTACTATTCTCACACATGTTTACATTTCACACACATGTTTACATTTCTCACACACTTTTACTTATGTGACACATATTTACCAGAAACCTGCAGGAAACACAACAGTTTGTGAACTATCCAACAACAAGGGTTGGTCTAACTAGTTAGAATAATCGGATAACTGTTTCTCATTGCCATGAGTGTGTCAGTGTGTGTTTGTGTGTGTGTGTGTGTTTCCACAATGAAACAAACCATAATGTTATGTGAGAGAGTATCCGTGTACACTCTGAATGAGACCATTATGTTATGTGAGAGAGTGTCTGTGTCCACTATGAACAAAACCGTTATGTTATGTGAGAGAATATCTGTGTGGATTCTGAACCAAACCTTTAAGTTATGTGAGAGAGTGTCTGTGTCCATTAAGAACCCAACAGTTATGTTATGGGACAAGGTCTGTGTTCACTCTGAACCAAACCATTATGTTATGAACGAGAGTGTCTGTGTCCACTTTGAACCCAACCGTTATGTTATGTGACGAGTGTCTATGTCCACTTTGAACCCAACTGTTATGTTATGTGACAAGGTCTGTGTTCACTCTGAACCAAACCATTATGTTATGAAAGAGAGTGTCTGTGTCCACTTTGAACCCAACCGGTATGTTATGTGTCGAGTACCTGTGTCCACTCTTAACCAAACCATTGTGTTATGAAAGTTAGCTGCAAGTCCTTTACAGAACGTCACAATCAACCCTTGCATTTGTGTTGTTTGTAATTTACAAGGCAATGTTTACTTTCAGTAGAATGCCTTTGCTTTATGAACGACCCACACCTTATATCTCGAAATCAACGCAAAGCGGTCTGCTTCCAAATCTCCCACAGCTGATTTCTATCCCTGGACTCGGTGTGACGATGACCTGTGAAACTGATTCTCTGCCCCTAAGACACAGTTTGCTGTGAAAACACACATACATTCTATCCACGATATAATCTATTATTATATACTATTATTATATTCTAGTGTATATTATTTTAAGGTATTATATTCTAGTATTATATTATTATATATTCTAGTATTATATCCCAGTATTATATTCTAGTATTATATTATATTCAAAGGGAAGAATTAACAGAAGAAAGTAACTTAGAAGGTCCACCTATTCTAATATTCTAAAAAAAGAAGTCGCTGACGCTATGAAATATATGAAGAAAGGAAAAACAGCTGGACCAGATGAAATCACAATAGAAGAATTAAAAGTATTGGGAGAATTTGGAGTAGATATATTAACCAAAATGTTAAATGATATTTACAGCAGTGGATATTTACCCAGTGATATGCTGAAATCTGTATTTATAGCTATACCAAAAAGACCAGGAGCAATTGAATGTGAAGATTTTCGTACAATTAACCTCATAAACCATATCACTAAGCTTCTGCTCAGAATCATAATGAGAAGAACCAGAAAGAAAATAAAAATGGAAATTAGTGAAGAACAGTATGGATTTGTGGAGGGTAAGGGCACAAACAATGCAATATATACATTACGGACACTAATAGAAAGATCAATAGAGAAACAGAAAGACATATATTTATGCTTCATAGATTATACTAAGGCATTTGATAAAGTAAAACATGATGAGCTGATTAAAATGTTGGAAGATATCAACATTGATGGGAAAGATTTAAGAATAATAAAGAATATTTACTGGAACCAAGTAGCAGCAATTAAAATGGGAAATAAAAAGGGTAGTTACGAACACATAAAGCTAGGAGTACGACAAGGGTGTGTCTTGTCACCAGATCTTTTCTCCCTGTAGAGCTAAGTAATAATGAGAGAGATCAAAGAGATGCCAGGAATACTAGTTGGAGGTTATAATATAAATAATATATGCTATGCAAATGACACAGTATTGGTGGCGGATAATTCAACAGACCTACAACAATTATTGGATACTGTAGTAACAGAGAGTGCAAGGAAAGGACTCTCCTTGAATATCAAGAAAACAGTAACAATGGTGATATCAAAGAAAATGGTGACACCAAAATGTGACATAGAAATAGAAGGAAAAACTCTTAACCAAGTGGATAATTTTAGATACCTAGAGACATTTATAACATCAGATGGAAGATGTACAACAGAGATTAAGAGCAGAATAGGGCAGACAAAAGCCGCATTTCAGAAAATGAAGAGTATCTTGAGCAATAGACATGTAGAACCAGTTTTCCTATGTAGAACCAGTTTAGCTGTATGGCAGTGAATCTTGGAATGTAAATGAACAAATTAAGAAGAAATTAGAAGCAACAGAGATGTGGTTCCTGAGACGAATGTTGAGAATTCCTTGGACTGCCAGAGTAACTAACAATGACTGCCTAAAACAGGCTAATGAAACTAGAACATTATATACAACAATAAGAAAGAGACAAACAACATTCTTTGGTCATGTAATGAGAAGAGAGGCATTGGAGAACATCGTGACAACTGGAAAGATCGAGGGGAAGAGAGGCAGAGGCAGACCAAGAGAAATGATGCTGGATGGATTGAGACGGTGGCACGGAGGAATATCAGCAGCAGAGTTGATCCAGAAAACCAAAGACCGATCTCTGTGGAGAGCCATGAACGCCTACGCCAGCTGGCAGGGCACTTGATGATGATGATTATATTCCAGTACTATATTCCAGTATTATATTATATTATTATATTCCAGTATTATATTATAGTGTTATATTACAGTATTATATTCCAGTATTATATTCTAATATTACAAGGGGCTTCTCATAAGTCTTTAGCCTGACCATAAGGAGTAGGCGGAGAAAATTGAAATATGGCACAGTGCTTATTCCTTCTCAATGTAGCCACCATCTGAATTTATGCATTTCTGCCATCTCTGCGTGACCTTGAAAAGACCTTCAGAATAAAACAACCTATTTTTCGAACTAAACCAGTTATCATAAGCCAGTATGACATCTTCGTCACTGTCAAGACGATTTCCTTTAAGCTGTTTTTTACAATTTCGTGAATCCAAGTCTCATCTACCGTCCCCATGGTCTTTTACATGTTTTCCGACCGCCACATGTTGAGCAACTGGCCACAGCAATCATCCCGTGTTTGTTTCTGTTCACATGTCAGCAGGCGCGGGGCACACACTTTTCTCATGTTCAGTCTGTTGTGTAAAATTCTAAAAACTGTACTCTTACTCAGTTTTGCTGAACCCGATATCTCTGCAATTGTCATGTTCCTATCCTGGTCTGTGATTTTCTTCACTTTTGCAGCATTTACATCATTGCACTCTGAGGACGGTCGTCCTGGTCTTGACAGATTTGCAACTTGGGAACATGGTTTCTTTATTTTAGCCCAGGCTTTGTGCTATGGAGAGGCAATAACTCCATCCTTGGTCTTAACTGGTCTCGGAATCAAAGCGAGAGGCAACTGTTACGGGTTTTAAGTCCTTGTCAGTTCACGTAGACATGGGGCGCCACGCGTTGCCTCTGACGGTGGGAGACACCTACAGGTGTCACTGATCAGCTACCGCCCGACTCAAGCTGGGCAGCCCCCGGCCAATTGGGTGCTGATCCGCCACAGCCTGCCTGCTTCAATGGGTGCTTGGGGCTAGGACAAAATCTGAATCGCAGGCTGTAAAACCAATGCACCAGGCACTAATAAAAAGAATAATAGAAACCTCAAACTACGGCTTGCAACCTGGAACGTGAGAACCATATGTCCAGGATTTTCCACTAACTTGACAAATATTGACGATGTGAGAAAAACGGCTGTGATTGATGCTGAACTCAATCGTCTTAACATTGATATTGCTGGCCTGCAGGAGACTCGCCTCGCTGAGGAAGGGTCACTCAGGGAAAACAATTACACCTTTTTTTGGAAGGGAAGAGGGCAGGCAGAAAAAAGGCAACATGGTGTGGGCTTTGCAGTGAAGAATTCGCTACTGGGAATGATTGATATCCCAGCTGGAGGTAATGAAAGATTATTATCACTGCGCTTGGCAATCTCTTGTGGATTTGCCACCATTCTCACTGTATATGCACCGACACTCGCTTCCTCTGATGATGTGAAGGATACGTTCTATGAGCAGCTAGACTCTGCGATCAAGGCAGTTCCAAAATCCGACTACATTTATATCCTCGGTGATTTCAATGCTCGTGTGGGCAAGGACTCGAGTTCATGGCCAGTGTGCCTTGGAAAATACAACATCGGTTGCATGCATGATAATGGGTAAAGGCTGCTGGAGCATTGCACTAGAAATGACCTATGTATTACAAACTCCTTTTTTAAAACAAAAGAGATGCATAAGGTCACATGGAAACATCTAAGATCCGGTCATTGGCATCAGCTGGACTTTATTATCACACGGAGACAACATCTGAACCTTACATCATTAACTCGAAGTTACCACAGTGCTGATTGTGATACAGACCATTCTTTGGTTGTTGCAATGGTTAGACTGAGACCAAAGAGAATCTACACAGCTAAACACAAGTCTAGCCCCAGGATTAATATTATTAACACTCACGATCCTGGAAAGTGCTTTGAATTTCAACAGCAACTTGAAGACGCTTTCAATAATACATCAGAAAATTGTATAGTAAATGATAAATGGAGTAAACTTAAGGAAACTATTTATAAAACAGTGGTAGGGGTTTACTGCACTGTGGATCATAAGAGGCAGGACTGGTTTGCGGCAAACAGCCAGATACTGCAGCCCTTGATTGATAAAAAGAAGATAGCTCTCTTAAGAAACAAGGAAAGACCAACGCGTAACACTCTGAGTGAGCTGAAGCAAGCGAGGAAGGATGTACAAAAGGCTGCCAGGCAGTGTACGAATGACTATTGGATCAAGTTATGTGAGTCCATTCAAATCGCAAGTGATAAGGGAAATATCAGAAGCATGTATGAAGGGATAAAGAAAGCCTATGGTCCAATGATCAAAAGAAGTGCACCGCTGGAAACCTTGACTGGAGAAATCATCACTGATAAGAAACAGCAGATGGATAGATGGGTCGAGCACTATTTAGAGCTTTACTCAAGTGAGACCAAGCTAGCGGATGATGCCCTCAACGCCAGAGGCCCTGCCAACTCTTTTCCACCTGGACACACTTCCCACTATAACAGAAGTTAAGTGTGCTATAAATGAGCTTGCATCTGGCAAGGCTCCAGGTAAGGATGGGATTCCAATAGTGGTGATCAGGAGTGGGCAAGACACACTCGCTGTACAGATCTACCAGCTAATAGAGCTATGCTGGCCAGAAGGACAAGTCCCACAGGATTTCAAAGATTCAAACATCATAACGCTGTACAAGAACAAGGACGATCGGAGCGACTGTAACAACTATAGGGGTATCTCACTTCTGTGTATTGTTGGGAAAGTATTTGCCAGAATTGTCCTGCGCAGACTTCAAGTCCTGGGAGATCAAGTCTACCCCGAATCACAGTGCGGCTTCCGTCAGAAGCGGTCTACCATTGATATGATATTCTCATTGCGACAGATGCAAGAAAAATGCCGGGAACAATATCAGCCACTGTTTATTGGCTTCATCGACCTCACAAATTTGGTCATTCGATTTTATTTGGCATTCGATTTGGTCAGTCGTGAGGGCTGTTCAAAGCACTAAAGAAGATTGGCTGCCCACCAACTCTTCTGTCCATTGTGGAAGCGTACTACACAGGCATGAAGGGTATAATCAAGTGTGATGGTGCAATAAACAAAACAAGATTAGCTTTTACGTGACACTGCCCAGTAACGTGTCGTTAGAAATATACCCCCAAAATAATGCAGGACATTTCTTTGTCAAGTTGCCTCTAAATACTGAGCTAACCTCCCAGTACGAAGTCGGTTTGTTCGATATTAATTTTAAAAACACCTATTTTAACATGGTGAAGGACGAGATGTGGTTAAAGTACACTCTACCTCAAGACCTAGACGACCCACCGATGAAGATTACTTGATCTGTACAAATCACCAGAACAATCGCTGAATTGAATAGAATGCTTATCGAGGCTGAGAGGTTTATCAATGACCAGCAATGGCTGCGTACCGACGAGGCCTTGCAAGAACATAACCGAATGATTTTCTCTGATAACGATATCTCAAATAAGGATGATTTCCAACTATACGAGCAGGGACCGGAAGTTATACTTAGTGACAAGTTGGCAGAAATTTTACAATTTCCCTTGACACATGTCACCGAGACTGAACCCAGTCTGTCCGGTGTGGGAGAAGTAGATTTAGACTAGGGCACGAAAAATGTCTTCGTCTATTCCGACATTGTCACCTCGCGGGTGGTCGGGGATGTGATGGTACCATTACCGCGGACTCTACCTGTTTTAGACAGATCCACCACCTGGGATTGCGACAAACCGCATTATGTACCCCTATGTCGGTTCTCTTTGACACGATCGGACTTCTTATAACCGATGAGCAGGGGAAACCTATCCCATTCACAGGAGGAACTTCTGTAGTGACTTTACATTTTCGAACAATCAAACGGTTTGAAATGGGCTAGCCATGGTTAGACACGTCCCAATCCAACGCAACCCCAAACTGTACGATGCATATTTCTGCAATCAAGCCGGAAGCGGTCTCCCTGTTGTATGCGTTGTCGAAGTCAGCGAGGTCTTGGTATTGATAGTTTCTTTAGTAGTTTAGGTCGCACAATTCTTCTTTGGTTGAAGATTGGTGGTAAAACCCTATTAAGAGAAGGACTGGGGAGGGTTTGCAGGTGGCTCAAGATGAACTAGCCGGTAGGAATGTCGGTGAGTCCTACAAAGAACACAACAGAGACGCCGGTCAACGGTTACTCCAAGGCGCTGCTCAATACAACAACCAATCAGGTAGCGGCGTTAGGAAACGAAAACGAGCCGCTCCGGTAGGTCAACCCAGTAAAAGAATAAAACCAGAATCCAGAAAGCGATCGACGTATAAGGAACATCGACACCAGCCGGTACATTCGGATATGTTATCATAATAGTGTTGATTCATCCCAAGTCGTGCGAGTGTCTATATTCTGGTCTGGATCTGTTTAGCGTACCTCCCATCCAGACGGCCGTGAAAGATGGACAGCTTATGGAGATTCACGAGTTGGCCACGGTAGCCTATGGATCACCCATCTAGTTCTCCATCTCTGATGTCGGAGAAAATTACATAGATTTATTTAATACTTTTCTCCACGTGAGAGCGAAAGTTACACTACCCAACGGCGACGACCTACCAGCCGCATTCGAAGTCGGTGCTATAAATTATTATTTGCATATTTTGCTTTTTCAAGTAGACGTGTCCCTGAACGACACTCTTATTTCACCGAGTGAAAATTCATATTCGTACTGGGCCTACCCGGAAGCTCTTCTGAATTATGGTGAAGAGGCAGGAAAGAGTCACCTGATATCAGCTCTATACTATCAAGATACTCCTGTGTGTATGGCAGATACGAAGGTTGATACCAATAAGGTCTAGCGAAAAGAAGATATATAGCCAGCTATAGTGTGGAGCTGGATATGATAAGACACCTACATTGTGACATTTTCAATCAGGACAGGTACATGTTGAATGGCGTCAATATCAAAATCAAACTAACTCCATCAAAATCCGTCTTTAATTTGATTGCCACGGATGTAAACGATGGGTACAAAAGTATCATTACTTACGCCACTCTCTTGGTGAGGAAAGCTAAGTTAAATCCAACTATTTCTATGGCTCATGAAAAAGCTTTATTGAAATCAAATGCCAGGTATCCTTTTAAAAGAGTCGTGATAAAACTCTTTTCTATCCCGAAAGGTATATTTTCCCACACACAAGATAAACTCTTCCTCAGCCAGACGCTGACCTGGGTGGTGATCGGTTTAGTGAGCGCTTCCTGTTTCAAAGGCGAGCTAAATTACTAACCCGTTCATATTCGTCATTACGAATTAAACTATTTGAGTTTAATGTTAGATGGTCGCAATGTAGCAGGCAAACCCTTAATCATGAAATGTACCACGAGTCAGTACGCGCTAGCTTTCCATGGTGCCAATTTGGCCCTCGGTCTGACTGGTAAGAATGTCGGGAATTGTATCGATTTTGAAAGTTGTAGTAAAGGGTACACACTCTACGCATTTGATCTGACTCCGAGCATATTAGACGGGGAGCAGTTTGAATTGGCGAAATCTGGCCCACTGTCACTAGAACTTAAGTTTGCCGTTATAACGGATGCACCTCTACAAGTAATTGTATACGCGAAATTCTACTCGGTCCTAGAAGTTTCCAAGACGAGACAAGTGCTAACATATTACGTCGCATAATGGATACCTAACAACTAAGACAATAACTCATGTGTGACCTGTATGTTCGACGCCTTCCGCTAGTCAATGTATGCACTAGGGACCGCTTATACACAGCTGTCACATCATATACTATACACACATAGTTCTCACATGATATATTACACACACAGTTGTCACATGATATATTACACACACAGTTGTCACGTGATATATTACACACACGATCACAATCGTTTGGGGTTCAAGAATAAAGATTATTCAGACAACAGTCCATGGTTGTTGATACGGTAACAAGCCGTTGTGGACATGGTAATGTCTGTACGTGCTTGTGGGCTGAGCTACTAGGTGGCGTGGTCATGTGGTGGGGAAGCTGAAACACAGACAGAGAGCCAATCAAATGTGAGCATTGTGTGACAATGATTTACAATGTACATGCACAGCGCCACAGAGACAAGAGTCACACAGACAAAAGGCATAGGCGCCAGAGGTAAAAAAGCCAGAGTTACAGAAGCTAGAGTCACAGAAGCCAGAGTCACAGAGACAAGAGTAAAAGAGACAAGAGACACACAGACCAAAGGCATAGGCGCCAGAGGTAGAGAAGCCAGAGTTACAGAAGCTACAGTCACAGAAGCCAGAGTCACAGAAGCCAGAGTCACAGAGACAAGAGATACAAAGACAAGAGACATAGAAACCAGAATTATAGAGACAAGATATACACAGACAAGAGACATAGAAACCAGAGTCATAGATACAAGAGATACACAGACAAGAGACATTGAAATCAGAGTCACTGTGACGAAACGCCTACAGATCGTCAGATCTCTGCATAATAGCCCTTTGAAGGGAGGGCGAGGCGTTGGTCTCCCTTGAAATTAATATCAATTAATAGGGGATTTCCCTAGAAACGTAGTGCGGGGCGGAGCTATTCTAGTTATTTATAGAAAAATCTAGAATGTTCCCTTAAGTGCGTACGTGGGAAATAGCTCTAAGTTCACGAGTGCTTCAGGCCGCCCGGGTTGGTGGAACTTATCGTGACTCTGGTTTTCTTCGGGAATCATGAAAGTCACGCGGCCCGTGTAGGCGAGTGGAAGGCGCACTGACTTTGTCGTGGTCAGTCGCCCACCAAATCTCAGCGTGAACAGATCGCAGCCAACAGGCTGATGTAATTTTGATGTCTATATTCGCGGCCAGTGCGGACATCTGCAGTCAAGGTTGTGATTCTTCAATCACAGGTTAGTTGAATACTTATTCTATTATTTTACTGTTGTCGTGATGCGTTGCTGAGTTCCCGGAATGAATTAATTGCCGTCGCCAAATGGAGTTGTCGCGTAGAGTTATCCGTTACAGTTGGCGGGTTGCATATTTAAGCAGGCTTTATCGATCAGCGATGTAATGTGGTACCTGACGGAACAAGCCGTATTCCACAGCGAGTGGTGTGTAAATAAAATAGGCCGAACGATGTGCTTTACAGTGTGTAGCAGTTACTGGTTTGGTTTATTAATTACGCAGGCAAGGCGACAGTTTGTCAGTCATTACATCAACCTGCTAGATGCTGTAAATGATAAGGTAGAGCTTATTATTAGAGATGTTGAATGTGCTTTGTGACATTAGAATTGTAACTTAATTGTTCTATCAGTGATGGTGATTTTTCGAGGAATCAAGGTGAGATCAGCAGTGGTGTATTTGCTGTGTGCAGATAGCCGTGTTATTCCGCGTCAGCCGAATGGGGTTGCATCGGTAGGATAACAGTTGATAGGAGGTATTCATGATACTATAGTTACTGCTTGTCATGTCCGTCCGCTATGATGACCGTGCATGTTCCATCTTACGTTTGTCGAGGCAGCGGGAGGTAGGGCCGGGTACTCCCAACCCGATAGGTAATAGGTCCGACCCAAAGCGATCGAGCCAGATCCGATGAGTGAACATACCCAATCGAGGGTGAAGCGGCACTCCGTAATTCGAGGCCGTGGTGTCTAGATAGATCGAGATTTGAACCTAACCGTTTCTGTCTCTAATATTCTACTCTTCTGGAACCCTGACTCGTTTCATGGAGTACTTGGAGTACTGCCGTGAAGTAGTAGTGTATGAAGGGAATAACCCCCCCCCCCCCCCCCCCCCCCCCCAAAAAAAAAAGGTGGAGTCAGAGTTTGGTAGTGGAGTCTGGAGGTTTGCTACATTGGATGGCGTGACTTAAGTCGTCACGGGACAAGGTACACGGGACCCACCGTAGCTGTGGGAAAGTGTAATGGTGTGCTCGACCGGCACAGGTATGACTGACCTGGAGGATAGTCAGTGAATACAAGGGCAACTCAGGATCTGGGGCAGGGATCCCAGACCTGACACTATGGCTGTGATATGATTTTGTTATTTAAGTGTAACAAGTCATGAGTTCTCCTTGGTTAATGCTATAGTAATGAATTATCAGGAGTATAATTCATTATGGGCATATAGTTATTAATGTGTGTAATTGATCAGTCCATGGGTTAAGGGATTGATGAATTGATGAGTCTGTCTGGAAGGAGATGTCCGGCTGGACACCTTCTCGATACAGTAATCCCTACACTGAAAGGAAAGTAAGTGTATATGTTGATTGATGATGGAAGATGAAACCGGATTGGACTGGCACCAGGCGAAGGATGCTTGACAGAGTCATACAGTCGACTCTGGTGCTAGGGGTTATATGTAGCCCAGAAGTGTTACTTGACCGAACAAGGGTGTTATTGCTTTTTCTAATATCATTATGCCTATACATTATAGTGACTAAGTATATCTATGATGTGATGATTTCATACTCATGTTGGTAGACATGAGGAATGTCTGAGAGGCAGGTGACCTAGTGGAGATGCTGGTAGTCTTTGTTGTAGTTGAGTACTCACACCAACCTCTCCGTGTTTCAGGATCTGTTATTACTATACAGAAGAAGATTCAAGAGCTTCACCATGAGCTCTATGGGCCCACTCATTCCAGTGCCTATCCAGAAGTTGATTGAGGCCATACTGGGAGTGGTCGTCTGATTCTGCGAGTTCAATGTGGAAGAAGCTGAGTGCTGAATAAGTCGGTAGGTCTAGGTTAGGACCTCCGTCAAGAGTCCGACGAGTGTCATCCGATCCTGAGAGGATCCAACACTGAAACGTCTGGAGATTCAAGCCAGTGAAGCACTGGTGACATTCAACCTCTGTGTAAACCTTGGTGATTGCAAGGTAGTGACCTTTCAAGTTGAGCAGTGATCATTGTTACCGGTCACCATGACCTGTGTTATATGCTTCTAGCCCGGCTGGGTTATGGGACACCATGTATCAATTGATGCTTAAATAGTGTTTCTACATTGGTTACCTTTATGAAGCCAACATGTGGTCTAGTGACCTAGGACATTGATTACAACATTGGTGGGAACACCAGAGTGACAGGTTTGTGAAGGTAGGGAGCTACCTCATGCCATCGTGGTGAACTGTTGACAGTGTATGCTAGGTTGTGATTACTACCCATTGATCAGGGTAGTTACATGAGACTGTGTGAAGATCTATTTGTCCAGGGACATGAAATCAAGGTGAAGTGTTATAGTCACCTAATAGACTTTACCAGTGACATTGTGTGTTCGTGTGGAGCAACCGCTCATTGTGTAGGTGACATATCAGTGTGTGGGTCACTTATGAGATAGAAGAGTGACCTGGCTCTTGTGTATTTTGAGACGGTGCTACATGTACTTTTTCTGCAAGTGGGAGACCGCTAATGTTCTAGGGTCGGCCCAGACTTCATCAGGAGTGTGACGAGGGAAATAGTACGACAGCAAGGAAGGAGCCTTGTTCATTGGTGCAGTGTCAGTCAGGCAGTGGTACTGCGCTTGATCAGCCCTTGCTTGGTTCTCTGTGTGAAGAGGGAACTTTGGAGAGGCAGCAGTCCTTGGAGTTCCAGTCCACTGGAGGAGCCTGGGTGAGTCGCTACCACGACTGGACAACCGCACGAGCTATCGTCCGCCTCCATGATGAATACTCATCTGCATATGTGCTCATGTACATAGTTCTTCTAGTCTGGCTTTCAGCCATCCTTCTCTGTGTTGTGGTTGAAGTAGTTCAGAATTAAATTTTTTGTTCTCTTAGCTATGACTTTGTGCAGTGATATGACTGGTGTCTGGTCCGAGCCCCCTTGGGGTTTGGAACCCTAGGTGAGGGAGGGGAGGTTAAGCTGTCCCGGCTTGTGTGGGGCCTGGTAGATGTAGAGTGCTATTGAGGTGGTTGGAGCAAAGGCAGGGGATTGTATCTATCGTGGCAAACCAGACCAAGCCCCGGCGGTTTTGTCACAAGATAGAGTGGGAGCTCGTCCGGGATCTTCTCTTTGTTCTGACATCTCGTAGGAATAGGTTATAGGGTCATCTGTCCTATACCTATTGTCTACTTGACGAGTAGGGCTACTGATACCTTTCTCTTCGACGTGGACAGACATTTAGTTTAGTTAGTATAGATACATAGTTACAGTGTTGGTTGGAGAACAGTTAGCATTGTGATTGAGTATTTCATATCTATACTGATACTAAGTTACACTAAACATGGCTACTCGTACTTTAGATTTAGCTAAGGTGCGGGCATCTGCAACTGAGATGGGATTGGACGGTGAGGAGTTCAAAGCCTATGTACTGGAAGTCGAGAGAGACTTCAGAGCAGAAGAGAGGGAGAGAAGAAAGTCAGAAATTGAGCTTGAAGCTCGAAAGGTAGCATTTGAAGAGCAAAAGTTGGTGGCAGACCAACAGGCACAAAAACTGGCAGCTGACCTAGAGTCTAAGAAATTAGATGCTAGGAAGTTGGAAATGGAACATGAGTTCCGTATGAAGCAACTTGAGGTAGAGGCTAAATCTGTTGGTGAGTCTGAGGGAGCAGTAGGTGGAGTAGCTTTACCTAGCTCATCAGTAGCCAGCAGACCAGCTTACCATGCTATGAAATGGCCGTTTCCACCATTTGAACCGGACCAAGAGAAGATAGATCAATTCTTAGAGAAGTTCGAGGCAATGTGTAAAGCGATGGGTTTAGAGCCTGAGCGCTGGAATCTTAAGCTTTCACAGGGACTCCGTGGCACCGCGTACGAAGTGTATGCGCGTCTTCCCCCAGGGATGGAAAATGATTATCCAACCCTGAAATCGGCTCTTTTGAAAAGATTCGAAATGACAGCCCATGCGTACAGGCGGAGGTTCAGAACTTCCAAGAGAGAACCAGGTGAGATGTTCTCGGCCTATAGTGTGAGACTGAACTCATACCTGTTGAAATGGATGGCGTTGGCCAATTTCAAAGAGGATTATGAGAGTCTGAGAGAGTTGATGGTGGTGGATCAAATGAAGATGCAGATGTCCAAGCCTTTAAGGAATTTCTTAGGGGAAAATGGGGCGGAAAGGCTAGACATAGTAAATAAGTTAGCTGAAAGGTATGTGGAAGTCTATGGTGAGACTGGGGATTCCAGTCAGACTGAGTCACAGAAAAGGCAGAAGGGCTTGATCAGAAGCCCAAGACCAAAGGTCCCAAAGAATCATCCAATGTAGCAGATCCTGTGGTAAAAGACTCTGATAAGAAACCCGATAAGCAAAGCCCTCCCGCCTCCCCAAAACGGAAGTGGAGTAAGAGGTGGTGTAAGCACTGTAAGTCTCCTTCCCATAATACTGTAGATTGTCTGAGGAAGCCAAAGGACTTGCACTTTGCGTGTCTCGCCTCTACTAGAGGTAGACCTGGCGAGACCACACCTAAGGGTCGGGAGAAACCAAAGTCTGAGAAATCACCTGTGATCGAAACGATAGAGGTGAATGGGAAGCAGGTGGAATGTCTATACGATACAGGATTGCAGTTTGAAGCTGTAATCTCATCCCACCTTGTGAGCCCAGGGCAGCTCACCGGCGAGACAAGAGAATTTCAGCTGGCCATGAGGAGCTCCGTAGCTATGGACTTGCCGATTGCTCGGATTGACATTCGGTGCAGGTACGTTACGGGTAGCATCCAGGCGGCTGTGCTGCCGGATCCTATTTACCCTTTGATCCTCGGTCGTCCGCATGTATTCCTGGGGGACCCCAGGGAACATTGTCTAGTGAGCGCTAGGCAGGCCAGGGCTAAGGATGGAGAAAGGCAGTGTGGTAAGGAAATAGACCATTCTCTTGCGAGCTTAGTGAGCAGTGCTCAAAGTAGGGACCAGACTTTGCGTCCTTACTTACTGGAGGTGTCCCAAAGCTCTGTCCCGCCAACTCCGGGTCAGTTCTATGTAGAAAACCGGTTGCTTTATCGTAGAGCCGGGCAAGGGGATAGCCAGTACGGTCAGATGGTAGTCCCTACTGACTACAGATCCCGCTTGATACATAGAGTGCATACCTTATCCTTAACCGGACATAAGGATGTGGGGGCAACAGTCCAGTGTCTTTCCAGCCACTACCACTGGCCTGGAATGACAGGCGACGTGCGGAGATATATCCGGTCATGCCCAACGTGTTGTCTGGCAGCACCAAAGCACAGGACCAGAAACGGTTTGTCTCTGCAGATTGGAGATAGGGTTCTCGCGCTTCTCCCAATCGAGGGGGCGGAATTCGAACTCGGATGGCAGGGCCCTTTTCCTGTGGAACGGATAAGGTCCCGATCCACGTATGAGGTGAAGGTCCGCGGGGAATTGCGTAAGTTCCATTGTACTCTCCTTCAGAATTTGGAGAGGTCCGAGGTAGTTTCTCCACAAAGTAGTGCGACTACCATCGCGCTAGATTCGGTTCTGGGTCCAGACGAGGGCGAGGAAGACTCAGTCCTACGCAGTACATCCTGTGGGGAGGGTCTGCGGTCTCCTGAGCGTTCAACCGTGGTTAGGGCGAACAGGCTCCGTCGGGAAGAGGCCCATGGTGTTAAGCACACTGGGAATCGAGGTCGGACAGGCGAAGTCACATCTGGCACGACGGGATCGTCGGGTGATTCGATACGCCGACAGGCTCACTGTCCTTACTCGCGGGAGAGAAGGCAGGAGCAAGGGTACTCCAGACGAACCTGGAGTAAGCGACCATTCATTTCGGTCGACATCCGCGAAACAGTCCACGAGGGTGATGCCGAGTCGGGATAGGAGAAATCCTATTGTCGGAAGGGACGAACGAACCTTCAGTAAAGTAACCGATGGCCTACACCAGGTGGATGCGGTACAGTCCAGTGTAAGCAGATCCTGTAAGCCAATCACCAGGCCGTTACGTTTCGGGCCTAATCGCTGGAGATAACGTATGTTTGAGGCGGTGGTTGGTGGTCCAGCATCCATACCATTCTGGTGGATCTCCCCAGGGAAAGTGAATGTTATGGAACGTCTTTTCCTGGGAATCCAATCTTGATAGAGTAGAGGTTCAGAGTTCAGACCGATCTTTGTCTAGTGGGTTCGACAGGGTCGACCATCTTAAGTGGGGGCCTATGTGACGAAACGCCTACAGATCGTCAGATCTCTGCATAATAGCCCTTTGAAGGGAGGGCGAGGCGTTGGTCTCCCTTGAAATTAATATCAATTAATAGGGGATTTCCCTAGAAACGTAGTGCGGGGCGGAGCTATTCTAGTTATTTATAGAAAAATCTAGAATGTTCCCTTAAGTGCGTACGTGGGAAATAGCTCTAAGTTCACGAGTGCTTCAGGCAGCCCGGGTTGGTGGAACTTATCGTGACTCTGGTTTTCTTCGGGAATCATGAAAGTCACGCGGCCCGTGTAGGCGAGTGGAAGGCGCACTGACTTTGTCGTGGTCAGTCGCCCACCAAATCTCAGCGTGAACAGATCGCAGCCAACAGGCTGATGTAATTTTGATGTCTATATTCGCGGCCAGTGCGGACATCTGCAGTCAAGGTTGTGATTCTTCAATCACAGGTTAGTTGAATACTTATTCTATTATTTTACTGTTGTCGTGATGCGTTGCTGAGTTCCCGGAATGAATTAATTGCCGTCGCCAAATGGAGTTGTCGCGTAGAGTTATCCGTTACAGTTGGCGGGTTGCATATTTAAGTAGGCTTTATCGATCAGCGATGTAATGTGGTACCTGACGGAACAAGCCGTATTCCACAGCGAGTGGTGTGTAAATAAAATAGGCCGAACGATGTGCTTTACAGTGTGTAGCAGTTACTGGTTTGGTTTATTAATTACGCAGGCAAGGCGACAGTTTGTCAGTCATTACATCAACCTGCTAGATGCTGTAAATGATAAGGTAGAGCTTATTATTAGAGATGTTGAATGTGCTTCGTGACATTAGAATTGTAACTTAATTGTTCTATCAGTGATGGTGATTTTTCGAGGAATCAAGGTGAGATCAGCAGTGGTGTATTGCTGTGTGCAGATAGCCGTGTTATTCCGCGTCAGCCGAATGGGGTTGCATCGGTAGGATAACAGTTGATAGGAGGTATTCATGATACTATAGTTACTGCTTGTCATGTCCGTCCGCTATGATGACCGTGCATGTTCCATCTTACGTTTGTCGAGGCAGCGGGAGGTAGGCCGGTACTCCCAACCCGATAGGTAATAGGTCCGACCCAAAGCGATCGAGCCAGATCCGATGAGTGAACATACCCAATCGAGGGTGAAGCGGCACTCCGTAATTCGAGGCCGTGGTGTCTAGATAGATCGAGATTTGAACCTAACCGTTTCTGTCTCTAATATTCTACTCTTCTGGAACCCTGACTCGTTTCATGGAGTACTTGGAGTACTGCCGTGAAGTAGTAGTGTATGAAGGGAATAACCCCCCCCCCCCCCCCCCCCCCAAAAAAAAAAAGGTGGAGTCAGAGTTTGGTAGTGGAGTCTGGAGGTTTGCTACATTGGATGGCGTGACTTAAGTCGTCACGGGACAAGGTACACGGGACCCACCGTAGCTGTGGGAAAGTGTAATGGTGTGCTCGACCGGCACAGGTATGACTGACCTGGAGGATAGTCAGTGAATACAAGGGCAACTCAGGATCTGGGGCAGGGATCCCAGACCTGACACTATGGCTGTGATATGATTTTGTTATTTAAGTGTAACAAGTCATGAGTTCTCCTTGGTTAATGCTATAGTAATGAATTATCAGGAGTATAATTCATTATGGGCATATAGTTATTAATGTGTGTAATTGATCAGTCCATGGGTTAAGGGATTGATGAATTGATGAGTCTGTCTGGAAGGAGATGTCCGGCTGGACACCTTCTCGATACAGTAATCCCTACACTGAAAGGAAAGTAAGTGTATATGTTGATTGATGATGGAAGATGAAACCGGATTGGACTGGCACCAGGCGAAGGATGCTTGACAGAGTCATACAGTCGACTCTGGTGCTAGGGGTTATATGTAGCCAGAAGTGTTACTTGACTGAACAAGGGTGTTATTGCTTTTTCTAATATCATTATGCCTATACATTATAGTGACTAAGTATATCTATGATGTGATGATTTCATACTCATGTTGGTAGACATGAGGAATGTCTGAGAGGCAGGTGACCTAGTGGAGATGCTGGTAGTCTTTGTTGTAGTTGAGTACTCACACCAACCTCTCCGTGTTTCAGGATCTGTTATTACTATACAGAAGAAGATTCAAGAGCTTCACCATGAGCTCTATGGGCCCACTCATTCCAGTGCCTATCCAGAAGTTGATTGAGGCCATACTGGGAGTGGTCGTCTGATTCTGCGAGTTCAATGTTGGAAGAAGCTGAGTGCTGAATAAGTCGGTAGGTCTAGGTTAGGACCTCCGTCAAGAGTCCGACGAGTGTCATCCGATCCTGAGAGGATCCAACACTGAAACGTCTGGAGATTCAAGCCAGTGAAGCACTGGTGACATTCAACCTCTGTGTAAACCTTGGTGATTGCAAGGTAGTGACCTTTCAAGTTGAGCAGTGATCATTGTTACCGGTCACCATGACCTGTGTTATATGCTTCTAGCCCGGCTGGGTTATGGGACACCATGTATCAATTGATGCTTAAATAGTGTTTCTACATTGGTTACCTTTATGAAGCCAACATGTGGTCTAGTGACCTAGGACATTGATTACAACATTGGTGGGAACACCAGAGTGACAGGTTTGTGAAGGTAGGGAGCTACCTCATGCCATCGTGGTGAACTGTTGACAGTGTATGCTAGGTTGTGATTACTACCCATTGATCAGGGTAGTTACATGAGACTGTGTGAAGATCTATTTGTCCAGGGACATGAAATCAAGGTGAAGTGTTATAGTCACCTAATAGACTTTACCAGTGACATTGTGTGTTCGTGTGGAGCAACCGCTCATTGTGTAGGTGACATATCAGTGTGTGGGTCACTTATGAGATAGAAGAGTGACCTGGCTCTTGTGTATTTTGAGACGGTGCTACATGTACTTTTTCTGCAAGTGGGAGACCGCTAATATGCTAGGGTCGGCCCAGACTTCATCAGGAGTGTGACGAGTGATACAGGACGACAGCAAGGAAGGAGCCTTGTTCATCGGTGCAGTGTCAGTCAGGCAGTGGTACTGCGCTTGATCAGCCCTTGCTTGGTTCTCTGTGTGAAGAGGGAACTTTGGAGAGGCAGCAGTCCTTGGAGTTCCAGTCCACTGGAGGAGCCTGGGTGAGTCGCTACCACGACTGGACAACCGCACGAGCTATCGTCCGCCTCCAGGATGAATACTCATCTGCATATGTGCTCATGTACATAGTTCTTCTAGTCTGGCTTTCAGCCATCCTTCTCTGTGTTGTGGTTGACGTAGTCAGAATTAAATTTTTTGTTCTCTTAGCTATGACTTTGTGCAGTGATATGACTGGTGTCTGGTCCGAGCCCCCTTGGGGTTTGGAACCCTAGGTGAGGGAGGGGAGGTTAAGCTGTCCCGGCTTGTGTGGGGCCTGGTAGATGTAGAGTGCTATTGAGGTGGTTGGAGCAAAGGCAGGGGATTGTATCTATCGTGGCAAACCAGACCAAGCCCCGGCGGTTTTGTCACAGTCACAGAGACAAGAGATACACAGACAAGAGACATAGAAGCCACAGTCATAGAGACAAGAGATGCACAGACAAGAGACATATAAGCCAGAGTCATTGAGGTGAAAGTTACAGAAGCCAGAGTCACAGAAGCGGAGAGTCATAGAAGCGAGAGGTACAGAGACCAAGTGAGAAGGGATACTTGCATGCCAGATGCAGGTGTGACGCTGCATGACAAAACAGAAACATGGATTATAAAGACTCGCCTAGACTGTCTCTGTCCTAGACACAGTTGCCTGGTCATTAATTGTCTCGGGCAGAGAGAGTTATTGTAATACATGACACATAGTTGTGTAATATAACAACTTACTGAGCTGGATACATTTGAAGTAATAACTGACACATAGTTGTGTAATATAACAACTTACTGAGCTGGATACATTTGAAGTAATAACTGACACATAGTTGTGTAATATAACAACTTACTGAGCTGGATACATTTGAAGTAATAACTGACACATAGTTGTGTAATATAACAACTTACTGAGCTGGATACATTTGAAGTAATAACTGACACATAGTTGTGTAATATAACAACTTACTGAGCTGGATACATTTAAAGTAATAACTGACACATAGTTGTGTAATATAACAACTTACTGAGCTGGATACATTTAAAGTAATAACTGACACATCGTTGTGTAATATAAAAACTTACTGAGCTAGATGTGTGAAAAAATTATAGAATATAGTGACCAGCAGAATATTGTGTTTGTAGATCAGGAAAAGGCTTTCGATAGAGTAGACAGATACAAATTATGGACCATCCTTGAAGACTATGGGATACAGGGGCAACTGCTAGAAAACCTCATAGCTATGTACCACTCGAGCAGAAATGCAGTAAGAACACAAGAAAGAATATCAGATACACAGTCAATACAGGAGTGAGACAGTGATATGTGCTCTCTCATCTGCTATTTAATATCTACATGGAGAGAATATCCAAATAAGCAAGTCTTGACAGAACAGATTCAGAAAATTTAGAACTCTTTACTCCAGATGAAACAACTGATCCACAGGAAATAAATGAACTTCTTTTTGCAGACGATCAGTGCCTGTTTTACAGCGATGAGGCAGACTACTAAATAATATTACTAATCTGAGTTCAACATGCAGCAGATACAATATTAGTATAAATAAAGTCAAAACCGAAGTATTGCAAGTTAGCAGAACGCCAGGCCCACTAAATATACAGATAAATAACACAACTCTGAAACAAGTTAAAAAATTCAAATACCTTGGAAATATGATCACAGAAGATGGCAGACTGGACAGAGAAAACTTATTCAGATGTCAAAAAGCTAGTGCACTTACATATCAACTATCACCCTTACTGAAACATCCAAATATACCCATGTCCGCAAAACGACAGATAATAAACAGCATATTCACACCAACCGCATGTTACCAATCTCAAACCTGTACTTTATCCAAATCACACTCTCACAAAATCAACACCTGCGAGATGAGATGCCTGAGGAGAGCTGCCAACTTAACAATCCGAGACCGAGTAAGAAATGCTGTTATCAGACAGACAGTGGGATCAACACCTTGTGCCACATTTATTGAAAGACAGAAGATCAACTGGTTTGGCCATGTCGTTAGAATGCAACACCAGCAACTACCTTCATTGGTCTTACATCAAAGATTATCTGCGACGAGACCAAGAGGACATCTTAGAAGAAAATGGATTGACGACATCAAAAACATTGTACAATCACACGGAATGACACTATCAAATGCCGCCCACCGGGCGCTGAAGCGCAAATTATTCCTCCCCACGGCGCTTGACGGCAGAAATGAAGATGAGGATGGTGATGATGATGATGACTGAGCTGGATACATTTAATGTAATAACTGATACATAGTTGTGTAATATAACAACTTACTGAGCTGGATACAGTTAAAGTAATAACTGACACATAGTTGTGTAATATAACAACTTACTGAACTGGATACAGTTAAAGTAATAACTGACACATAGTTGTGTAATATAATAGCTTACTGAACTGGATTCAGTTAAAATAATAACTGATACATTTTCTTTGCATATCCTATTTACAGGACATCGCTGTCAAGACCAGATTCTATTGCTGTTGTTGATGTCTTGGCAAGTTTACGTTCAGTGGTTTGCCATTGCTTCTGAACGACCGGCTCCCATACAAACACGTTAAACCCCCAGCACGACACGGTCTGTTACCAAATCGGTCTCCTCTGTGTTTCTAACGCGTGGTAAGCGGCTCACGAATCGTGTTCGCAAGCCTTTAGCTACGGAGACCGGCAACTGATACATAGTTGGATGAGCTGAATACAGTTAAAATAATAATAATAAAAACAGACGCTTAAATTAACAATGGCGGGATTAGATGCGTGATTAAGGGTTATATGCAAACAGGATCGTATTGTTTGCACCGGGGTCTATCCCATATAACTCGGTCTACTTGCGGCATAGCAGCATGCCGACAGCGAAGCACGGAGCACGAACTCTGCAGTTACAACAACCACCCACCGTGGATCTCAAGTCGAAACTGAACTCGTCAACGAAATGTCGGAGTCAAGCAGCGATCCCATGAACGTTGTGTTGGAAGGCAGGCTGCTTGATATCTTGGCCAACAGGTGGGTTTAATTTGCTATGTTAAAATCATACCCCAATGGGTTAATAGAACAACTCTGTGAACGTCTTCTCATAGTGCATGCCGTGTGGCAATGGTGATCATGTCTGTCCACAGTCTTCTGTCTCATGTACTGCCAATCTTCTCATAGTGCATGTCGCATGGCGTTGGTGATCATGTCTGTCCACAGCCTTCTGTCTCACATACTGCCAATCTTCTTATAGTCCATGCCGTGTGGCGTTGGTGATCATGTCTGACCACAGCCTTCTGTCTGGTGTACTGCCAATCTTGTCATACTGCATGTCGCATGGCGTTGGTGATCATGTCTGTCCACAGCCTTCTGTCTCACATACTGCCAATCTTCTTATAGTCCATGCCGTGTGGCGTTGGTGATCATGTCTGACCACAGCCTTCTGTCTGGTGTACTGCCAATCTTGTCATAGTGCATGTCGCATGGCGTTGGTGATCATGTCTGACCACAGCCTTCTGTCTGGTGTACTGCCAATCTTCTCATAGTGCATGTCGCATGGCGTTGGTGATCATGTCTGTCCACAGCCTTCTGTCTCACATACTGCCAATCTTCTTATAGTCCATGCCGTGTGGCGTTGGTGATCATGTCTGACCACAGCCTTCTGTCTGGTGTACTGCCAATCTTGTCATAGTGCATGTCGCATGGCGTTGGTGATCATGTCTGTCCACAGCCTTCTGTCTCACATACTGCCAATCTTCTTATAGTCCATGCCGTGTGGCGTTGGTGATCATGTCTGTCCACAACCTTCTGTCTCGTGTTCTGCCAATCTTCTTATAGTCTATCCCATGTGGCGTGGGTGATCATGTCTGTCCACAACCTTCTGTCTCATGTACTGCCAATCTTCTTATAGTCTATCCCATGTGGTGTTGGTGATCATGTCTGTCCACAACCTTCTGTCTCATGTACTGCCAATCTTTTTATAGTCTATCCCATGTGGCGTGGGTGATCATGTCTGACCACAGCCTTCTCTCTCGTGTACTACCTATCTTCTTATAGTCCATGCCGTGTGGTGTTGGTGATCATGTTTGTTCACAGCCTTCTGTTTCATGTTCTGCCAATCATCTTATACTCCATGCCGTGTGATGTTGGTGATCATGTAAGTCCACAGCCTTCTGTTTCATGAAACTGCCAATCTTCTTATAATCCACGATCTGTGGCGGTAGGTGATCCTATTTGTCTTCAGCTTTCTGTCTCTTGCGCCGCGAATCATTTCTGTACCGAAATTACTCCATGCCATCATGTCAAACTGTCCAGCATCTGCTCTCTTGGTCTTCCCGTGTCAACTTTCCCGTTGTGGCAACATATTCCAGCTTTCTCTATCTCATTAATTGTCTGCTAATTGTCCATGATTCGCTTCCGTACGTCAGGATTGGCTCAATATAGCTGTTAAAAATGTGTGTCCTTGCCTTCATCCACAAAGATAAATTACAGAGAATATTTTTTATCTTGCGAAACGCTGCCTGCGCTTGGGCTATTCTACATTTAACTTCCTTAACGCATCTTCCAACTACTACTAGTAAATTACCCAAATACTTCAATACATTGACTTCTTTCAGATTCATTCATTCATTCATTCAGTAGCATGTCCTTTGCAGAACCTCGCTCCCATAACAACCTTCCGGAAAGCTTCTCGATCACAAGCAAGATGTCCCGCGTCTGATACACCCATCTGGAGATCATCCGCCACATCCTGCACCCATCTTCTCTTTGGCCTTCCTCTTCCTCTCTTCCCAGGCATATACCCTTCCATTATTGTTCTCTCCAAACCTTCGTGACGTTTCAAGTGACCAAATTACTTCAATTTTCTTTGTTTTATCGTCTTTAATAGCCATCCCTCCTCAATATTCAACTCTTGAAGTATGGATGCATTTGTTCTTTTCTTTACCCAAGATCTTTCAGATTGGTTCTGTTTATTTTTACCTTGTGTACCAACCATTACATGTGTTCTTCACCCAGTGTACAGCGGGAGGACAATATAAGATACACAAGCGCAACTTTCCAGTCACTGGCTGGAGTAATGGCAATGTACACTTACTAGGCACGGGGTGCACATCTCCCTGGCAGTAGTTAGGCTCCAGCTCACACCTGTCCAATTCCGGGATGTAAACCAAGGGAGCTGTGTAACGGCTTCCGTCCGCTGAGTTGTACCAGCCGAGCGGACACTGCCTGGGAGGAGGACATTCAGTCAGTCAGCCAATCAATCAGTCAGTAGGTTATTATTCAGTCAGTTATATAGTTAGACAATCAGTTAGTTAGTTAACCAATCAGTCAGTTAGTTACATAGTAAGTAAGTAAGTCAGTCAGTCAGTTAGTCATTCAGTCAATTAGTTAGTCAATGAGTCAGACAGTTAGCTAGTTAGTCTGTCGGTAGGGCAGTTAGTTAGCTACTAAGTAGTCAGTTTGTTTGTCAGTTAGTCGGTCAGTTAGTTAGGTACTTAGCCATTTCAGTCAATTAGTTAGTTAGTCAATAAGTCAAAGTCAATAACTCTGTCAGTCAGTAATTCAATCAGTTAGTTATTCAGTCAGTCAGCCAGTTAATCAGTCAGCCACATAGTCTGTCAGTCAGTCAATCAATCAATCAGTCAGTAATTCAATCAGTTAGTTAGTCAGTCAGTTAGTTAGTTAGTCAAACAGGCAGTGAGTCAGTTAGTCAGTCAGTAAGTCAGTCAGTTAGTCAGTCACTCAGTTAGTTACTTAGTTACTCAGTCTATAAAATAATCAGTCAGTTAGTCAGTCATTCAATCAGTCATTTAGTCAGTCAATCAGTTATTCAGTTATTTAGTCATTTAGTCAGTCAGTCAATCAGTTATAAATCAGTCAGTTAGTTAGTTAGTCAGTTAATCAATCAGTCAGTTAGGCAGACAATCAGTCAGTTTGATAATTAGTCAGAATATCCGTTAGTTGTTAGTTAGTCAGTCAGACAATTAGTCAGCCAGTCAATCAGATAGTTAGTTGTCAGTCAGTCAGATAGTCAGTCAGTTAAGCAGTCAGTCAGTCAATCAATCAGATAGTTAGTCAGTCAGTCAATCAATCAGTCAGTCAGATAGTCAGTCAGTCAGTCAGTCAGACAGATAGTTATTACTAGTCAGTCAGAGAGTTAGTTGTTACGTCAATAAATTAGTCAGATAATCAGTCACACAGTCGGATAGTTATTCAGTTAGACAGTCAGTGAGACAGTCAGTCAGTCAACCAGATAGTTAGTCAGTCAGTCAGATGATGAATTAGTCAGTCACTGAGATAATAAGTCACTTAGAGAGTTATTCAGTAAGTCAACCAGTCAGATAAAATCAGTCAATCAGTCAGTCAGATAGTTAGTCAGTCAGATGTCAGTCAGACATTCAGTCAGTATACCAGATTGTTAGTCAATCAGTCAGATAATGAATCAGTCAGTCAGATAGTTAGTCAGTAATTTAATCAATCAGATAGTTAGTCTGTCAGATAGTTAGTCAGTTACTCAGATAATGAGTCAGCCAGTCAGATAGTTAGCCAGACAGATAGTCAGTCAATCAGATAGTTAGTCAGTCAGCCAGACAATGAGTCAGTCAGTCACTCAGTCGGATAGTTAGTCACTCCATTATTCAATTAGTCAGTCAGTCAGAAAGTTAATCAGTAAATCAGTAAATTAGACAGTTAGTCAGTCAGTCAGATAGTTAGTCAGCTAGTCAGATAGTTAGTCAGTCACGTAATCGGTCAGTAACATAATTATTTAATCAGATAGTTAGTCAGACAGACAAAGAGTTAACCAGTCAGTCATATAGTTAGTCAGTCAGTTAGATAATCAGTCAGTCAATCAGATAGTCAGTAAGTCAAATAGTTAATCAGTTAGTCAGATAATGAGTCTGCAGGTAGTTAGTCACTCAGATAGTCAGTCAATTATTCAAACATATAGTTAGTCAGTAAGAAAACGGGTTAGACATTCAGTCAGATAGTTAGTCTGTCAAGCAATCAATCAGATAGTTAATAAGTCAATTAGATATTAGTCAAACAATATGTTAGTCAGTCAGTCAGATAGTCAATCAATCAAACAGCCAGTCAGTCATATTAATATCTAGCATATACAATTGCATATCCTGTGCATGACCTTGCCATCAGCCCAGACTGAGTGTCCGGACAACGTTACATTCTGCAGTTCGCTTTCTGGACGAGAAGTCGACGGGTCAGTCCAAGTGACTGAACGAGAAGTCCACGTGACTGAACGAGAAGTCCACGTGACCGAACTAGAAGTCCACGTGACTGAACGAGAAGTCCACGTGGCCGAACTAGAAGTCCACGTGACTGAACGAGAAGTCCACGTGACTGGACGAGAAGTCAACGTGTCAGTCCAGGTGACTGAACGAGAAATCGACGTGACAGTCCAAATGTCAGTCCAAGTGACTGAACGAGAAGTTGACATATCCAAGTGACTGGACGAGAAGTCCAAGTGACTGAACGAGAAGTCCACGTGACTGATCGAGAAGTCCACGTGACTGGACGAGAAGTCAACGTGACCGAACGAGATGTCTACGTGAATGAACGAGAAGTTGACGTGTCA
The DNA here is from genome assembly GCA_014155875.1 of Cepaea nemoralis. Taxonomy (NCBI): domain Eukaryota; kingdom Metazoa; phylum Mollusca; class Gastropoda; order Stylommatophora; family Helicidae; genus Cepaea; species Cepaea nemoralis. The sequence continues at coordinate 184,636 of JACEFZ010008827.1, forward strand.
GTCCAAGTGACTGAACGAGAAGTCCACGTGACTGAACGAGAAGTCCACGTGGCCGAACTAGAAGTCCACGTGACTGAACGAGAAGTCCACGTGACTGGACGAGAAGTCAACGTGTCAGTCCAGGTGACTGAACGAGAAATCGACGTGACAGTCCAAATGTCAGTCCAAGTGACTGAACGAGAAGTTGACATATCCAAGTGACTGGACGAGAAGTCCAAGTGACTGAACGAGAAGTCAACGTGACTGAACTAGAAGTCCACGTGACTGGACGAGAAGTCAACGTGACTTAACGAGATGTCTACGTGAATGAACGAGAAGTTGACGTGTCAGTCCAAGTTACTGAAGGAGAAGTCCACGTGACTGAACGAGAAGTCCACGTGTCAGTCCACGTGACTGAATGAGAAGTCCACGTGACTGAATGAGAAGTCCACGTGACTGGACGAGAAGTCCACGTGTCAGTCCAAGCGACTGAACGAGAAGTCCACGTGACTGAACGAGAAGTCCACGTGACTGAACGACAAGTCCACGTGACTGAACGAGAAGTTGACGTGTCAATCCAAGTGACTGTAGCTGAAGGCCACGTGTCAGTCCAGGTAACTGAACGAGAAGTCGACGCTTCAGTCCAAGTGACTGGACGATAAGTCCATGTGTCAGTCGAAGCGACAGGCGGAGGGGATCAGCCTCCTACCCAGCGATCAACTTCAGCGTTACTATCGTTCCTGACACGGCGACTGCTAATATATGTATAAGGGGTGTTCATTTGAAATCCGTTCATGCGGCACCGAGAGTAATTGCGTACGTTGAACATGATCATGCCATAGTTATGTGCTAAGTACTGACCAATGTATAAATGCTCATCGTCCCATGATGCATAGGTTCTGTTTCTGACCGTTGAGAAAATGCCCGGGTTGATCCAAAATCCGTACCAAAGAAGCTCAAAGAGCGGTGATTCAGTTTCTTTCATTTGAAGGATGTCGACCAGTGGACATTCATCGAAAAATGCAGGCAGCGTACGGTAACAAATGTGTGTCGAAGACAACAGTGACAGACTGGGCACGAATGTTTCGGAAAGGACGTCAGTTCACGACAGATCCTCAATGGCCGGGTCAAGCGCATATTTTTGCAACAGAAAAAACTATCGCCAAAATTGATGCAGCAGTGCAGATGAACCATTTTCGAAGCATACGTTCGCTAGCGAAAGAATTTGATGTGTCAATTTGGACAATTCAAAAGGTTGTTCTTAAGAAACTGCAATATTGGAAGGTGTGTGTGAACGCCTGATGTGTCACAAAAGGGGATAATAAGGCACAGGATAGTAGTGCCACCAAAACCAGTCGTGGAAATTGGAAGTACCTAAGTTCATCACCAGGATATTTTTAAAACAGCTTGAAAGTTCAAGCTCTGAACCCGATTTGTTTCGACCTCATAAACCCTATCTCAACTTTCGTTGTTCGTTAGCTTTCTCAGGGTGAGGAATGCCAGAAGTAACATATACTTTGGGTTTGAGCTGTCAGGTGGACAAAGATGAACCTTGGAGGCAGTAGAATTTATAGTTACAAACAGGTCAGGATTAATTTTGGGCTGTCAAGGAACAAAAGTAGGTACCGTAGGCTGGCAGATTTATGGCAGTGGGAACGTGCTTGAGCTGAGAAATCTACTTCAAGGAGCATGAACTCAAACAAGGACTATGAACTCAAAAACAAGGTCGTAGCAGGGTGAAGGGAGTTAGATTAATAATAAGATGCAAATTAAACATGCAGATCAGCCAAGCTGCGTGCTGTAAGCTGATTGGAGATTTTCCCCGCGCGGCGTTGGGGAAAGACAAGGCCGTAGGACAGCAACAGCACTGGTAGAAGTGATATATACTTTGGGATCCAGTCAGTTCGGACAGTGTGGAACAAGCAAGAGTACGGTTTAGCAACAGGGCACAGTGGCCAGAGGGCTGGGCTGTCGCCCAGTCCAGGAGGTAGGGATTCGGAACTTCGGCGATGGTAATGTCCATATACCAGGCTGTTTAGTGTCCAGGAAGATGGAGAGGCGGTATTAAAGACGGAAAAGATGCACATATCACAGTTCCGTCTGGACCGCCGGGAAAAGCAGATGGTCAAGGATCTGTGGACCATTTATTCCAGGTAATTAGGCCTGACGGAGTGGAACGCAAATTCCGAGGATCACAAAATGGCGTGCAAGCCATTTGAGAAGAACTGTTAGCTAAGGAAACCGCTCATTATTTGCAGATGATGGCTAACGTCAGATAGGACAACCAATAGCCAGAGACACTGCGATCGGAATCACACAGGAGACTAAGGTCGATCGGGATCACACGGAGAATAATGTCAAACACGAAACGTCTGGTGGGATCCACGACAAACGAGAGGTTGAAGAGAGCAATTATATTTCAACTATGGAACCCAGAATGACAACGGGACGGCAGAAGCTGAACGTAAGTTGATGTAAGATTTAGACCTAATTAGTATAATTGTATATTATAATCAGGTATCTTAGTTTAGAGAAGCTATAGCAAACTACCGTAGGTAAGCTTACCAAATAATTATGAGCAGTCGATCAAGGCTAAGGGCTGACTGCGACGTCCTGCGAAGGACCCACATCTAACTAGCTAGCTAACTATAATTAGCAGGTCTAATCAAGGAAGCATTAGCAAACTACTGAACGTTAACCCGCTAAGGAGTCGTGACCCGGCAAGGATTAGGATTGAATGCGACGTCCTGCAAATGACCTATATCTAACTGGCTAATCTATAGTGATGGGAGTCAAATTAATCGGTTAGATGTGCAGAGTGTAGATAAACTAAATATGTAGAAGACAGGCAATTAATCACACAACAATTAATGTTAATAAGGCATAGCATAGAGAGTAAGTATGAACCGTTGGGGCAGAAGCCGTGCAGCGAGAATATAAACACGATTGAAACTAGCAGACGAGAAGCGATCACTAGGTCAACCAGACAATACAAAACAGGTGGACGGGCCAGGACAGGTAATTACAACCTCGGCCAGGAACGACGGCACAGAAGGAATGCGTGTCTTTTGTCCGACTAGACGGAGGTTAAGCGGGGTCGCGTTGCTGTTTCTGTGTAGTTAAGGCGGCGAAAGGCTGGCCTTGCGAAGTACAGGCGGTGAGTTCAAATCTACATGAAAGTCCGGGTAATGGTTAAATACATTTAGGTTGGGTTTGACTGTAGTCGGTGTACTGGAAGATAGGAAATAATAACGTTAGTTAAATATAAGTAGACGATAAATTACTGTGTTTAATATGCTGTTGTTAATAATGTTATGGCTATACATAATGATGATGTTGCTGATAAGGCTTAATACTAGTATAGATAGAGAAGCAACAAATGCTGGAGACTTCTGTAGGTAGTGAAAGACTAAGGTTTATGTTGATAGTAACACTCACGGGTATTGTTTTTTCTCATGTGTCAGGCGTTTGCCTGGGTAAGTCAGCTATACCCGAACAAACGGGTAGCCTCTGAATAAGCTTCACTATGAACAAAATGGCCCCCGAGTATTTGGGCTAAATACATGGACCACTAATAAGCCTACGGAAAGATAGTTACGAAACAAAGGCCGGTGGTAATCCTAGCTTTAGTCCTTTGCTTCATGCGGTTAGTAGGTGGTCATAGGTAGCATTTCCCTAACATCCAGTTGCATAGCCTATTATACTATCTATCTCTCCCTTGTGAGGTCATGTAGTATGGTATTGTTATTAGAGTTGATTATGCATTATGTGTCTGCAATGCATGTACTGGTTACTCTATGCGATTATGTTGTAGATTGTCACTCTGTTACTGTTCAGAAGGAAATAAATATATGTTTGATTTGCCTTTCATTTCGACTTGTCAGTCTGAAGTAATATAAGTTAGAGTAGCTTAGAGACCTTGTGAGGCTGTGCATCTATTCTATAACCTAACATACACCGCGAGACATTGATGATGCAATAGTATAATTAACTATTGTTCTCACGCGGAGACACGAACCTAATCTGTCCTATCCCTTATCTATCTTCCTTTATCTCATTTTCTCATTCTCTCTCTCTCCCTCTTTCTTTATTATCAAAAGATAGTGCGTTGTAGGCAGAGTTCGACTGAGGAACGAAGCCTTAGGCTTCACACTATTTCAATCATTTCCCTCATCCTCTTCTTTCCCTTCACTCTCTCCCCTCCCTTTCTCTCTCTCTTCTCTTCTTGTTTTCCTCTCTGTCACATGTGTTTACAGTGGATACCACGGATGTTGACCGACCACCAAAAAGAGGAACGCATGGGATGGTGTTTGAACCACTTGCTGCGTTACAGAGTGGAGGGTGATGCATTTCTCTTCCGCAAAGTGGCAGGCGCTAAATCATGGTGTCACCACTTTGAGCTGAGCAGAAAAAGAGAGAGCATGCAATGGAAGCATGCTGGATCACCAAAAGCCAAAAAACTTCAAGTTACAGATTTCCGCTGGTATGGTTATGCTGAGCACATTTTATGACTACAAAGGGCTATTGCTGGCCGACTTCAAAGAACCTGGTGTCAACATCAACTCTACCCACTACTTGCAAACACTAGACAAGCTGCAAAAAGCCATCAAGAATAAACTACCGGCATGCTTTCTCGCGGTGTGATTTTGTTGTACGATAATGCCCATTCGCATGTCGCAAAGACTGTGCAGGAAGCATTAGCAAGGAATAAGTGGGAAATTCTTCAACATCCAGCCTATAGTCCTGATTTGTCACCATGCGATTTTAATTTGTTCGGACCTCTAAAAAAAGCTCTCAATGGGCAACGATTTCACACAGATGCAGACGTAATGAACGCGGTAAACACTTGTTTCAGTGAGCAACCACAATCCTTTATTTTTGCGGACGGCAATCGCCGCCTACCTAAGCAATGGGATGCTTGCCTGAATGCCTACGGCGACTTCTTCTGACCAACACATGGCACATGGTGTATAATTCAGTTAAAATGAATGCTTTGTTTAATTCTATCACACTTGTTAATGTTTCTTTCATGCTTTTGTAATAAAGCCATTGGAACGGGTTTCAAATGATATGTGTGTGTGTGTGTGTGTGTGTGTGTGTGTGTGTGTGTGTGTGTGTGTGTGTGTGTGTGTGTGTGTATAACGAAGTCACAAACAATAGATTGTACGATTTATTGCCTGTCATATTTCGATGCATTTCGTCATGTACATAATGCAGAAATCACACAATATAAATTAAAGTCTCATCTCGTCATGTTCCTCTTGTACCTTGTGGTGTCGAGGTGAAGTATAAACTTCGCGAGAGTGCCCGGTTATGGGCTTCGTATATCGACATTCCCATGGATTCTGTTATTCCCTCCGTCCAACGTTTACGTGGTCGGCCTCTTCCTCTGTTTCCATCTGGTCTGTACATCATTGCTTGTTGTGGCATGCTGTTGACTGGTAGCCTATTTGCATGGCCAAACCATTTGACTTGCTGCTTTCTAATAAAATCTAGAGCAGCTTTAACCCCCACTTTAGTCCTGATTTCTTCATTTCTGATCTTATCTCTTCTTGATACGTTGAGTATTCTTCTCAGGAACCTCATTTCTGTTGTTGTGATCTTTCTTTTCTCTTTTTCTGTCATTGTCCAGGTTTGGCATTGGTAGCACAGAGTTGGTAGGAAGATTGTGTTGTAAAGTGCTTTCTTAGTAGTTATTGATACATGTTTGTTCTTTAGTATTGGTGCCATTTGTCCAATGAGTTGATTTGCCTTATTGCACCTATTTTCGATCTCGTCTTCTGATCTGCCATTTGATGATATTATACTTCCTAGGTACTTGAAGCTCTTTACTTGTTTCAAGGGATGTTCGTTTAGGTGAATTGTTGCTGTTTCTTCTTCTTTAGTTATAGTCATTACCTCTGTTTTGCTTGTGCTAATTTTCATGTTATGTTCCCTACACATTTCGTTTAGACTATTCATGTGGTCTTGTAATTCAGCTTCTGATTTTGCTATTAGTGCTTGGTCGTCCGCAAACAGGAGTTCTCTAATGGTTAGATTTGCAGATGGTTCTTCTTCTGTGTTCTCGTCATGCGGTATTCTTGCTGTCTCTGCTTGGCTGGTTTCTTTACATATGTTGTCTATATATGTTATGAACAAGAGAGGGGACAGGACACAACCTTGTCGTACTCCAGATCTTATGGTGAAGGGTTCTGAGTGTCCTCCAGTTGCTCTCACTATGCATTCACTGTTGTTGTATAAACTTCTACATAGGTTTGTTAGATGTGTACTCACTCATATTGTTTAAGGATTTCCCACAGCTTGTTTCTATCTACCCTATCAAATGCCTTTTCTTGGTCGACAAAGGCTAAGTAGAGTGTTTCATTGAATTCGATTGAATGTTCTATAAGTTGTCTAAGAGCAAAAATGGCGTCTGTGCATCCTTTGTTTTTCCTAAATCCAAGCTGCGTTTCGCTTAGCTGGGGTTCTAAAGTAGTTCGTAATCTTTTTTCAAGAATTTTGCAAAATATTTTCCCAGTATGACTCAACAGTGAAATGCCTCTGTATTGTGTACAATCTCTTTTGCTGCCTTTGTTTTTCCAAATTGGGATAATTATGGCGTTTCCCCAGTCTCGTGGTGTCTGTTGTTCTACCCAAACATGGTTGAATAGTCTATGTAGCCAAGCTGTTCCTACTTCTCTTGCTGCTTTAATTAGTTCATTTGGTATTTCATCCTGTCCTGGTGATTTGTTCAATGGGGCTAATCTGATGGCTTCTATAATTTCTTCTTTTAGTATGTCTGGTTCTAGTTCTTCGGTGACATCTGTGTAGGTCTCTTGAATTCCTGTGACATCTGATGGGATGTTGAGAAGTTGTTCGAAGTACTGCTTCCATCTTATTAGGATCTGTTTTTGTTCACTTATTGGTTCTCCATTTTCGCTGTTAATTATTTCAGTTGGGTCAAAGGGTTCTCCTCTGGTTCGCATTGCACTTATCTTTTTGTAGAAGTTTCTGGTTGCCTCCTTGTAGTTTTTATTTAGGGTTTCTCCATACTCTTCCCAGTCTTTTTGTTTTTCCCTCTTTACTATTCTACTCACATGTCTTCTCGCTATTCTGTATTCTTTGTAATCACATTCCTGTTTGCTCTTCAACCACTTTTTATATTTTTCCTTTGTTTCTTTTACCGCTTTCTTTACTTCTGCGTTCCACCAACTTGTTATTTTCTTTATCCGTGTTTTGCGTTATTTCGTGGTTCCGCATGTTATTTTTGCAGTATTTAAAATGCTTGATTTGAACATCTCCCATTCTTCTTCCACTGTTTTTCTTTCCGTAGGTAATTTTACAAAGAGTTCAGTTAGTTCTTTCTCATAATTTTCCCTTACTGCCTCGTCTTTAAGGTTTTTTAAGTTTACTGATTCGCATGGCATGTATTTTCCTGCTCTTTGTTTTCTTCTTTTAATGATTCTTATTGTGGCAACGACTGCTTTATGATCTGTGTTTATACTGAAATTGGGCACTGCTCTTGCATCTAATATATTTCTCTTTCTGTTATTTCTTGTTAATATAAAATCAATTTGGCTTTTAGTATCTAGATTGTTCCATTTATACCAGGTGTATACTTGCGAATCTATGTTTATAGAATGTGTTTGTTATATAGAGGTCGTGTTGGCTGCAAAGCTCTATCAGTCTACTTCCGTTATCATTCCTTTCATTTTGCTGATCTCCAAATGCTCCCAGGTGTTTTTCTATGCCCACTCTGTTATGTCCTAGTCTTGCATTGAAGTCTCCCATAACTATGATGTTGTCCTGCTTATCTATTATATTTAGCACGTCATGTATGTCTTCGTAGAAGTCCTTGCATTCTTGCTCATTATTGTTTGCATTACATGGTGCATATATCTGTACATATATTGTAATTGTTTGTTCTTTTATTCTCACTGTTATGATTCTTTCTGATATATATTTTATTTCTAGTATTCCTCTTGCTAGCCGTGGTTCAATGACTAATCCCACACCGTGTCTTGCCCTTTCTTGCTGTTCTACTCCAGAGTAAACAAACGTGTAACTGCGGTGGAGCTCCTTGCATCCTTTCCCCTTTGTTCTGGTGTCCGCTATTCCCATCAGTCCAATATTCCTCTCCTCCATTGTTTCTATAAGCTCTTCTTCTTTACTATTGAAATCACAGACGTTGATTGTGCCTATTTTTTGAATCGCTGATCTATCTCGTAGTCCATTAACATTGCCGGGTCGATAGCCGTTTGGGTCAGTCCGTTTATACTTCTTGGTTTTTCTACGAGCAGTATGAAGATCCCCTGCTGGCGAGCTAGGCCAGTCGCAGGTTTAGGACACTAATCTGACCACAGGGAGTCCCTCCCCTATAGCGAGCCATAGCCCATAACCCATAGCGAGCCATAGGATTAAAGTAATAGGATAAATCCTTCAAACTGAAATATAGTCACACTGTAATGTAATAGTCTCACACGGTAGATTTGAACTGTCTTTCATGATTTTCTTTGTGTGCCCCGTGACGATAACCTGTACAAAGAGTTTACATTGTAAACTATCCTTTAAAAAAAAACTAAACCCTGTGTTGGTCAACCCACTACATCTGTAAGTCGTGCAAGAGCTACTTTTTAGTCAGGGCAAGAAAAGCGTTCAAACCTTACCGTTTATAAAGTAATCCGTTTGAGCATGTGAAATAATAGCCATCTTTGCAATCGCCAGTGCATGATGGGTAGTTGCCATTGGGTTTGCCCTCACAGCTCTTGTTGACACAACTGGAACTCCCGCGTTCTGAGAATAAACTACACATCTTCATTTCTCAACACGACACATACATTCATAGATACTAGTTCATCCTTTTCTCTCTCCCTTTCTCTCACTCTCTCACTTTCTCTCTCTCCTCTCTCTATCTCTCTGTCTCTCTCTATCTCTCTATTTCTCTCTCCTGTCTCGCTATCCCTGTCTAAATCCTCTCTATCTTCTCTCCTCTCTCTCTATCTAACTCTCTCCTCTCTCTCACTCACTCTCTCTCTTTTTCTCTCTCTCTCCCTCTCTCTCTCTCTCTCTCTCTATATATATATATATATATATATATATATATATATCCCCGACTCTCTCCTTTCTGTCTATCTTCCCGCCCCCGTCCCTATGTGTTACCAGGGGCCTAGTGGAAGCAAAGATATATATATTATAAAAAACAATGCATGACGCAATAGTTGACCAAAGTTCCCCGCCCTTGTGTTACCGTGTTCCTCAGAAAAAGCCAAGAAAACTATTACAGATAACCAGCCATACGGCAGACTGGGAAAACGGGACTTTTGGTGTAGCTGCCAAAGATAAGACACCTAGATTAGTGTCGAAATTACAGGGGAATAATGTTACTGTCAGTTCCTGAGAAAATATTAAGCACTAAAGTTTCTGTAGAGAATACAAGATGCCAATGAAAAGCAATTAAGAGATAAACAACACTAGATTGGAGGTTGCATCAACACTAGATGGGGGATCACAATAACACTAGATGGGAGGTACGGGGTGTCAGGCATTGGTAGCACCTTTGGTAAGAATGACTCTCATGTCCTTTTCAGGACCCATCCCCCACTAGTCCAAGCCTTATATCCAGCTCACGCCTGTGGCTCCTAGTAGCTGTCAGCATGCGACAGCGGCCACCCCCCGGGCAACACCTGTGAGAGGCTGGCTAAACCAGGCGCGGGTAGCCGATTTGGTGTCAAACCAAGCGGTGAACTAAGACATGCCTACCCAGCATGTGAAGACAGGATCCGGCAGACTGCGCGGAAGAAATCATTCCTGATTCAACGGGCAAGACGGCGTTTACCTGCAAAGCGTTGTGGAACGTAATGAGCACGGCAAGGCACGTAGAGCGCCCTGGTCATCCACTGCACCTGTATTCGTCTCCAGTCGTCTTGACTTGTCCTGCCACTGGATTCAGATGGACTCAGGCGAGAGAGTGAGGTCGACGAATTGCGCAACTCTTCCTCACTTTAATCCAATTCATCGCGCAAGTCATTCTTCATCCAACGTCATATATCACCTTCAAGCCCTGTGGCGATGGGCGAGCGGCGAAGCGGCAGGCGTGGGTACGCTGGCAGCCGTAGTCGCAGACCTGCACACAGGCGGCTCAGGCCATATGGTCGTCTTCTACTGACCGGAGCAGCAGTGGGATTCGGCAGCCCCCTGAGCGACTGAGCAGCCCTCTATAGGAACACACTGCTCACCTCCATAGCATGAGGAAGGGGCTAGAAAAGGTGCCCTAAACATTGTCTGCTCCATCACTACCTAACCAGCTAGCCGCGGTTGGTGGGTACCCTAAACTGCGGTCGACATACAAACAAAGAAAAAACAGGTAAAGCTAAAAGAGCAAACCATATTCCCTTAACAATCGGAACTTGGAATGTACGCACCCTACTTGACAGAGATGGCGCGTCGGGTCCAGAGAGACGAACAGCACTGAATGGGAGAGAGCTGAGCAGGTACACCATCGACATTGCAGTCTTGAGCGAGACACGACTTGCAGAAGAAGGCCAAATCTGTGAAATAGGTGCCGGCTACACATTTTTCTGGAGTGGAAGGAAAAGCGAGGAAAGACGCCAATCCGGTGTGGGATTTGCCATTAAGTCGGCCCTGGTCGGCAAACTAGCTGGATTTCCAAAGGCTATAAACGACAGGCTCATGACCATTAAATTGCCCCTGCTGAATGGAAGGAAGCATGCAACCATTGTGAGTGTCTACGCACCAACTATGACCAATGAAGATGATGTCAAGAACAAGTTCTATGAGGACCTGCACAATGTATTAACATCTGTTCCCAAAGGAGACAAACTTATACTCCTTGGGGATTTCAATGCCAGAGTAGGCACGGACACCACCTCTTGGAGTGGCATTATTGGAAAGCACGGAGTCGGAAATTGTAACAGCAATGGACTCCTCCTTCTTCAGACATGTGCCGAACACGATCTCCTGATTACCAACACAATTTTCCGTCTCCCCATGAGAAACAGGACATCGTGGATGCACCCTCGATCGAAACACTGGCACCTCATTGACTATGTCATCGTCAGGAGGAGTGACAGACAAGACGTTCGGGTGACAAAATCCATGTGTGGTGCCGAATGTTGGACAGACCATCGTCTCATTATCTCGAAAATAAACATTCACATCAAACCACCACGGCGTCCTCAAGGGGTGAAAATGCAAAAAAAAAAACTAAATGTCACCCGCCTAAACAGCAAGAAAATGCAGCTGTCGTTTGAAAATATGCTGGAAGACCGCCTCAAGCCCAATGCTGCAGCTAAACAGGATACAGAAACAGAGTGGAGAGCCCTAAAGGACATAATTTACAACACTGCTATGGAAATCCTGGGTCCAACCCCCCGAAAGCATAAAGACTGGTTTGATGAAAATTCCGAAGACATCAACCAATTGCTGGCCGAGAAACATCTTCTCCTCAAGGCACATTTGAATGACCCGAAGTCAACATAAAAAAAGATGCCTTCAAGAACATTCAGAGAGTAGTGCAGCAGAAACTTCGGCACATGCGGGACTCCTGGCTGAGCAGCAAAGCTGATGAAATTCAAGGCTTTGCTGACAGACATGATATGAAAAACTTCTACGACTCACTGAAAGCGGTCTATGGTCCTACATCACCAGGCACAGCTCCCCTCCTCAGTGCAGATGGGGGAACATTGGTCACCGATAAGAAAGACATCCTTCAGCGCTGGGCAGAACATTTCAGCAACATCTTAAATGCAACTTCCTTCTTCGATGATGAAACCATCAACTGCCTTCCTCAAGTTCCCATCAATGATACACTTGATGACCTGCCAACCATAGTGGAAGTAAACAAAGCCATCCAGCAACTCTCCAGCGGCAAGGCACCTGGTCCGGACTCCATCCCGGCAGAGATATACAAGGCAGGTGGGCCGGTCCTAACAGAGCAGCTTCACCAAGTCTTTACAAACATATGGGTGAACGAGACCATGCCACAAGATTTCAAGGACGTGTCAATAGTCCACCTTTACAAACGAAAAGGAAACCGCCAATCCTGTGACAACCACCGAGGCATCTCCTTGCTTTCAATTGCAGGGAAGATACTCGCCAGAATTCTTCTCAATCGCCTCACGGCCCATCTCGATCAAGGTCTTCTTCCTGAGAGTCAGTGTGGCTTCAGAAAAGAACGTGGAACTGTTGACATGATTTTCGCTGCAAGGCAGCTGCAAGAGAAATGTCAGGAACAGAACTGCGAAATGTTCTCCACTTTCATTGACCTTACCAAGGCTTTTGATACAGTCAGCAGAGAAGGACTGTGGAAGATTATGGCAAAATATGGCTGTCCACGAAAGTTTGTCCAAATAGTGCGGCTATTTCATGATGGCATGCAGGCAAGAGTACAGGAAAATGGTGAACTGTCTGAGCCCTTTCCTGTCACCAATGGAGTGAAACAAGGATGTGTCCTGGCACCAACACTGTTCAGCCTCATGTTTTCAGCTATGTTGATGAATGCCTTCGAGAACAACGACATTGGAATAGACATCAACTACCGCATGGATGGAAAGTTATTCAATCTCAGAAGGCTGAAAACTAAAACCAAAATTGACAGCGACACCGTCAGAGAGCTCCTGTTTGCTGATGATTGCGCTCTATACGCCAACTCAGAGGCGGACATGCAACATAATGTTTCAGCTTTCTCACATGCCTGTGCCAACTTTGGGCTCAATATCAATTTGGAGAAGACTGTAGTTATGTACCAGCCAGCTCCAGGGAATAATCACACTGTGCCGAATATCAAAGTGAATGGTCATAGTCTAAGTGTTGTGGACAAATTCACCTATCTTGGCAGCACTGTGTCACAAGCTGCCACAATTGATGATGAAGTGAATGCAAGAATCTCCAAGGCCAGCGCGGCCTTTGGCAGACTGTACAAGAATGTATGGGACAGAAATGGAATAAGCCTGCAAACAAAGCTGAAAGTCTACAAAGCAGTTGTATTATCCACACTGCTATATGCTTGTGAAACCTGGACTGTTTATCAGCGACACGCTAGGAAATTAAACCACTTCCACACAGTCTGCCTTAGGAAGTTACTGAAGATTAAATGGCAAGACAAGATCCCAGACACTGAAGTCCTAGAAAGAGCGTCCATGCCCAGTATCCACACTCTACTAATGAAGAATCAGATTCGCTGGGCTGGTCACTTGACTCGCATGCCAGATCACAGGCTCCCTAAACGAATTTTTTACGGCGAGTTGCGTTGTGGTAAACGCTCCCAAGGCGGCCAGAGGAAACGCTTTAAAGACACTCTGAAAATCTCACTGAATGCTTTTGGAATTCATCATGACACCTGGGAGACTGCAGTCAAAGACCGAAATTCGTGGCGTGCATCATTACGCAAGGGTGCAGTCACTTGTTAGGCAACCAGGACTGCAAGAGCTGTGAAGAAAAGACATAACAGAAAAACCACTGCAGAAAATCCTCCTCCAGAAACGTCAAGCATTCTTTGTCCTCATTGTCAAAGAACATTTCGAGCCAAAATAAGCCTTATCAGCCATCTTAGAACCCACGGCTCCATACCTTCAACCCCACTGGATGAAATGAATGGTCATCATCATTCTTGATGGACAAACAACAGATGGGAGGTTACAACAACACTAGATGGGAGGTCACACCAACACTAGATTGAAGGTCACAACAACACTAGATTGGAGTTGCAACAACACTAGATGGGAGGTCACAACAATACTAGATGGGAGGTCACAGCAACACTAGATGGGATGTCACAACAACATTAGATGGGAGGTCACAACAACATTAGATGGGAGGTTAAAAGAACACTAGATGGGAGGTCACAACAACACTAGATGGGATGTCACAACAACATTAGATGGGAGGTCACAACAACATTAGATGGGAGGTCACAACAACACTAGATGGGAGGTCACAACAACACTAGATGGGAGGTCACAACAACACTAGATGGGAGGTCACAACAACACTAGATGGGAGGTCACAACAACATTAGATGGGATGTTAAAAGAACACTAGATGGGAGGTCACAACAACACTAGATGGGATGTCACAACAACATTAGATGGGAGGTCACAACAACATTAGATGGGAGGTCACAACAACACTAGATGGGAGGTCACAACAACACTAGATGGGAGGTCACAACAACACTAGATGGGAGGTCACAACAACACTAGATGGGAGGTCACAACAACACTAGATTGGAGGTTGCAACACTAGATGGAGTGTCGAAATGTTAGGGGAATAATGTTACTGTCAGTTCCTGAGAAAATATTAAGCACTAAATTTTCTGGAGATAATACAAGATGCCAATGAAAAGCAATTAAGAGATAAACAATACTAGATTGGAGATTGCAACAACACTAGATGGGAGGTCACAACAACACTAGATGGGAGGTTGCAACACTAGATGGGAGGTCACAACACTAGATTGGAGGTTACAACACATGCTCACAGATAGGGGAAGTAGAAATAGAAGTGAACAATACAGGGAGGGCGTGGGCGGATCTGCATTGATAGTTCAGGATAGGAGTCCTTGGTGATATGGTTGAGGGCCCATGCCTGCAGTTATAACAACTGATAGTTATACTACTCAACGTTGTACTTGTACTCGTCCCTGACTTGGGGACGTAAATTACAAGTACCTCTGAAGTCGGAGTGGGTTCGCCTGATCGCGAGGGACACTGTTAATGGGAAAAGCCTATCCACACGCAAAATAGTGTGTATGGACTACGCTTGAGTTCAAAGCGAGCGAACGAGCGCGCAGCGCAGCGCTACTCAACGTTGGAATAGAATCTTTGGCTTCCAGTTGACGACACCGCCTAGCTGAAGTAACAGCTGGTTCCACATTGACGTGGGTTCGTGTGGACGATAGACTTAAAGAGTAACTTTGTTCTAGAGGCGTCTGATTCTTCCAGCCACTAATCTCCTTTCTTCACTGGAACAAGGCAATCTGCAGAAGCTGTCGGATCAGCAAAGCAATGCTCTAACAGTTCGCCTGTAGGAGCTTCGATCCTAGACCAGCTGCCGATCAAAGCTTAGGGTCTGGTCTGTCTTGCCATTACATTTAGTCTTAAGGATGCATTTTCTCGCACCAGGTTAAGGCTTGCTCCCCACTCCCCATCCCTCTCTACCCCACTCACTCCCTGAAAAAAAAATTGCACTCCTCCGCCCGGAGCCGTTTTGAATAACTAGATTAACGTTATGGTGTCGGGTTTGATGATTGCCGACTAACATTCGCTGCAGTACCTGCGGCTCTACGCTGGATGGAGAATACAACACACACACACATCGTGATTGTAACTGACTCAGAAAACATGCTGACGAGGGTGAGGACGGGCAAGCTTCGTGCGGAGTAGCTTGCTTCGCTTCGGAGGTCACCGGTGACAAGCATCGCCTGGATCTTTTCTCCGGGGCATGCCGGTGTGCTGGGAAATGAACAGGCGGACAGATTGGCTGGCTCTGCAGAACTTGGTGGAGTATTGATACATGACAAGGCAGACGTGGTTGCGGCCTTGTGGGAGCACGTGTACACATCGGAGGAGCAAATGGATTCTATGGTCTGGCAAGAATGAGACAGCGAGGAGTGACAAGGGGATCTGGCAGATGCTCGACGCTCAGAGGAAAGGCGAGACGGACATATAATCAGATTGCTACTGGTACTATTGGTGTTGGAACTCTTCGATGGCTGTTGAGGATGGGGACGGAGCGCTTATGGGAATGCCCCGAATGCTGTGATGTCGATTCCTAAATCAATCAATCAATCAATCAATCAATCAATCAATCAATCAATCAATCAATTGCTGCAAACTGAAAGCAGGTAGTATTGTCTTCTATTATACGCTAGCTCAGTAAAATCTGACAAGACCTGACACCCGTCACTCCTTAAGTGTATTAATACTAAACGATTGTTTCAACAAATGTTCTCCCTTCTTATCTGTATGGTGTTTATGTAATTCATCAACTATTAACCAATCATTTGACTAGGCCAGTTGTGGTCTGAAGAACTCATTCCGTCCAAGGACACTGACTGCAGATCTGGATCACGTGGCCAACGAGAAACAAACACAAGCCACTCCGTGTGGGGTCACCAGTTTTAAATAAATACCCGCACACTTCCGTTTTACAACAGAATGATGACAACCAAAATGGGTCATCGGGAAGTGTTGCGGGAGTCCAAGTCGCAATATCAACCTAAGACAAATATCAGGAAACGGCATCCTTCATTTTTAATCGCAATATGAGAAGATAAACAAGTGGAACATGTTGTAACAACTGAAAAGATTTGTGTAATGAGAGAAAGAGGAAAACAGTCTTGGGTCATGGCACGGAAGGGAGCTAATATACGAACTGATACATGCCGTTGTCGATCACAAGATATGGAGAAGCATGATTTCCCACGCCCGTCGGCAAGGCACTTGATGATGATAATGATGATGATAATGATATAGCTGCAGTTAAGAGTAATAACACTGGGCTCTTACCACTTTCGGAGTTGTCACGTCCCTGGCAGTAGTTGGCCTCAAGCTGACACGAATCAGTCTCTGGGAGGTAGACCATGGGCGCGGTGTACCTAGTCCCGTTTGCATACGTGTACCATCCTAGGGAGCACTGCCTACAGGAGGGACAATCACACACTCGTCACTGGCCCAATCACGTTAATCATACTGGTGATTCTTGAATCACATTATATGTGGTCGTCAATTGTGAACACAATGCGTGCTGGGAGTCAATCCAGCAGGTCTTCATTTGTGATGTATAGATATCATGGTGTGCTTGAGCAGGCCTAGAGGTTGGTTTGGCTATTTTTAACCCGCTTATACTTCTGACCGAGGAGCATCGGGTTCGTTTTACACGTCAGGCAGTAGGACTTGCACATTAACTTCTCGTTCTTGACTTGGGAAGGAAAGCACCAGCACCTCAGAAGTCGGAGTGGGTTCGCCTGTTGGCGAAGAAAACTGGTAATATGGAAAGCTAATCTTCACCAAAATCAGTCCAGTACATTCACTAGAAGTAGCGAATACTAGTAATAGTTGTGGATTACTCACGAATGAAAAACGAGAGAGCGAACGCAAAACATTAGCAGATTGTTAACTAACTCAGTGCTAAAAAAAATGTAGGCTGGACCAAATACGGTACGCAATTAAATGTACAAGTATTACAATGTTAATTTACATTCACTGAGCATTGAATTGCGGAAGAAGCTACGAAACATAACAAACGAGACGATGACCCTAGTATGGCGATATATCGCCCTTCTGTACAAATTGGAGCTCACATGTGGCGGTCACATTATCCTTCGGCACGAAATCAGTTAAACTGCAGTTAGTTGGGCAGTACATCAGATATTTACATTATACCCGTTATCTCGTATTTACATTATACCCGTTATCTCGTGTTTACATTAAACCCGTTATCTCATGTTTACATTATACCCGTTATCTCATGTTTACATTATACCCGTTATCTCATGTTTACATTATACCCATTATATCATGTTTACATTATACCAATTACCTCATGTTTACATTATACCAATTATCTCATGTTTACATTATACCGGTTATCTCATGTTTACATTATACCAATCATCTCATGTTTACATTATACCCGTTATCTCATGTTTACATTATACCCGTTATCTCATGTTTACATTATACCCATTATCTCATGTTTACATTATACCAATTATCTCATGTTTACATTATACCCGTTATCTCATGTTTACATTATACCCGTTATCTCATGTTTACATTATACCCGTTATCTCATGTTTACATTATACCCATTATCTCATGTTTACATTATACCCATTATCTCATGTTTACATTATACCCGTTATCTCATGTTTACATTATACCCATTATCTCATGTTTACATTATACCCGTTATCTCATGTTTACATTATACCCATTATCTCATGTTTACATTATACCCATTATCTCATGTTTACATTATACCCGTTATCTCATGTTTACATTATACCCATTATCTCATGTTTACATTATACCCGTTATCTCATGTTTACATTATACCCGTTATCTCATGTTTACATTATACCCGTTATCTCATGTTTACATTATACCCATTATCTCATGTTTACATTATACCCGTTATCTCATGTTTACATTATACCCATTATCTCATGTTTACATTATACCCGTTATCTCATGTTTACATTATACCCGTTATCTCATGTTTACATTATACCCGTTATC
>JACEFZ010008828.1:0-75000 GCA_014155875.1 Cepaea nemoralis
CGCCTCCTCTGCCCAGCTGCAGAGATGTCCAATTATCTTGTTGGTTACATAATCCTTAAAAATAATCTGGTTGAAGTATAATTTGACTTTGGCTTGTAGTTTATATGAAGTTCATCTTATTATGATCCGTTATAGAAGATTGGCGTTGCTTACAATTGCTGGTGTTGATCGGAGTCCTTGATTTGATTGTCACCAAAGTCCACATAATACAGCTGTTCTTCCGGATGTGTGTTCTCCTTAAACACAGCAAAAACAATGACGTCACCGCCAATGCACAAAAAGCTTTAGTCACTGATGTAGAGATTACTCTAGAATAAAAGTTAAATGTAAGTAATGACGTACCGAAGAAGGTTAGTTATTAAAGACAATAAAACAAAGAAAATTTAAATATTTTGGTCACTTGAAACGCCACGAAAGTTTGGAGAGAAAAATAATGGAGGGGTATATGCCTGGGAAGAGAGGAAGAGGAAGGCCAAAGAAAAGATGGGTGCAGGATGTGGCGGATGATCTCCAGATGGGTGTATCGGACGCGGAACATCTTGCTTATGATCGAGAGGTTTTCCGGAAGGTTGTTACGGGAGCGAGGTTCTGCAAAGGACATGCTACTGAGTGAATGAATGACGTATTTACAAGAATCGGTGGTATGAAAAATCCAAAATATTAAAGGAAGAAGCACATGATTGAAATAATATCCAGGCGAACCTTCTGGCCTAGAGAGACAACAGTGGAAGATAAACTTTATAGACCGCTGAGTGAACTAAAAAAGACTGTTAGGTTCATACAAGAGACAAGATTGCAGTTATAAACATATTTCAGGCGAACGAAAGAAGAAGAAGAAGAAGAAGAAGAAGAAGAAGAAGAAGAAGAAGAAGAAGAAGAAGAAGAAGAAGAAGAAGAAGAAGAAGAAGAAGAAGAAGAAGAAGAAGAAGAAGAAGAAGAAGAAGAAATAATTGCTTCAACGTTTCTGTTTTATTCTGTATTGCCGAATTAAAACTCATCAATTCCGAATTCATAAATATTGTGGACAGATGCTACTTTTGAATTCCTTCATGAGTCTCTCATTGACCTTAACAACCGAATGTTTACTTTGCAAATAGAGAATAAGTTTACATGAGATCGGCATCTTATTTTCGAACCAAACATTAAGTTCATTTGCTTGTTGACGAAACCACTTAATAAAAGTCCAAAATGAGAAATATTCGTAATCAAACCTTCTCGATTGTTGGTAATTAATGACCCAAGATATTCGAAATTTTCCACCACCTGTAATTTCTTCTTTCTCTTCTTCTTTCGTTCGCCTGAAATATGTTTATAACTGCAATGTTGTCTCTTGTATGAATCTAACAGTCTTTTTTAGTTCATTCAGCGGTCCCTAGAGTTTATCTTCCACTGTTGTCTCTCTAGGCCAGAAGGTTCGCCTGGGTATGTTGTAGTTTCAGCAATCTTGGAATATGTGCTCTGCTGTCTGCGACGCCAAACCACATGTGCACATGGCTGAGTCACCAATCTTGAATTTTGTATACATGTGGTTGCGTAATCTATTGTGTCCTGTTCTGAGGCGCAGAAGAATGACCTGTTCTGGACTGTCCATAACGTGGTAGTCGTCTTGAGTAAGGTTTGGTGGCCTTCTGATTGATTTGATCATTCTTTTCTTTTGGTGGTATGTAATAGGCACATCAGGTTGTTCTTCTTTTGCTCCTTCCTTAGCCAATCGATCAGCTTTGTCGTTTCCGGGGACTCCACAGTGGGGTGGTATCCACTGTATGGTGATCTTACGCTGACTGCTAAGTTCAGAAAGTAGTGTCCTCAGAACTGGCAATTTCCCAGACAGGAGCGCCTCTATTACGGATTTTGCATCTGTCAATATCACCGCAGGGTGTGTACCATGGCTGGTATTTTGTAATTTCTCTGTGGCTATCTTGATTGCCTCAATTTCATCATCATAGTTATGGCAGTACTTTCCTGTTGGAATTCTGGCCGTGTCTCTAGTATTATTTGGGTATTCTATGTACACTCCCGCTCCTCCATTTCGAACAGCATTTTGTGCCGACCCATCTATGTAGACTCGGATCCAGAGGTCCTGTGGGTATTCGTCATCAAGGAAGCTGAGAGTGGCTGTTCTGCGCTGTACACTGTTCTGTTCTTCCTTGTCAAATATTCCTCTCACTTTTGACTGGATTTGTAGCGATATTCTATGTTCATCTTTCCACAGGGTTTGCTCTGGAATAGTTGTCAGGGGGAAACCAACTGTGGGAAGATCGATGGTTTCTCTGCAGAGTTGTTTGGCCTGGTGGATGAAACTACTTCTTTTCAACCGCCCCATAGCTAAGTTCTTCATAGGGTGGCCTGGCAAGCTGAGAAACTTTTCTGCTTGTATTAGTGTTTTTGTATCTCTGCGTTCTCTTAAAGCTTGTGTCCTCCCCATTTTCTCCATTGCTACTATAGTAATTTAATTTAAGTAATTTAATTTAAGTATAGAAAAATAAAATTAATCCTTTTGACGCGAATTGAACAGTATTGATGAAAGGATGCCAATCTTTATTTTTATAAACCAATATGCACTCGATAGGTAATGTGGTAAATAAAATTTCGGCTGACTTTACTTCCAAAACATTTTCTGGTACACATTCTGGATCCACCTGGCAATCCAACAAAATTTGTAAAAACAAATCCTTGTATCGTTGGATATCGAACTCATGACCTCCTGTCCAACAGGCAAGATGCTATACACTGTGCTACCCGATCTTAAGTATTATCATCATGTGCCATGCTGATAAGCGTGAGCGGTCACGTTTCTCCATCTCACACGATCACCAGAGTCGTGGATCAGTTGCGTGCTTTTGTCTCGATGATGTCATGTGGCCAAGACATGTAGATATTTACCTCTTTGCCTTCCTCTTGTTCTTTTCCACTCAATCCTGCCAGTTTTCACCAAGTTCTCCAGGTTATTTCTTCTCACAATATGTCCAAACAATATTGACTATCTACGTCTAATTTCTCGAATCATTTTACGGTTGTCGTATGTTTCTAGTCAGTCTTGTTCATATTTCTTTTCGCTTACGTTCACTCGTTCTGAACTCAAGTATAGTCCGTACACATGCTACCACTTTTAGTGTACAAGAATGAAATTTGCGTGTGGATTAGCTTTCGCTATTGCTATCAGGTGCCGGTCTCCCTGGCCGAGGTGTTAGCAGCTTTCTCCGTAATCCGGGATACTCTCGTGGTTGACGTGAGCGCACGAGAATTGGAAGCGGTTCGAGTCGTGCCAGTGATGAGAGTGTGGAGCCGGTCGCTCTGAAAGCAATCGCAAACTACTGAGCGTAATCTTGCTAAGAAATCAACAATCAGCTGGAAAATGCTGATGTTGACAGCGATGTCCTGTAAAGGATTTGCAAACAACAAACATTGCTAGCAGGTGAATCCACCCCGATCTCTGAGGTGCTTTTCCATTGGTTTTTTGTTATCTGATATGGTATTTTTTGCATTTTCTTAAGAAACCACATTTACTCTACTACTAGATGCTTTTTATCTTGTCTGCTCGTTGTCCACCTTTCACATTCATACAAAAGTACAGGTCCTATGAAGCACTTCAACACTCATTCTCTCGTTGAGATTGACATATAACCAACCAAAACTATGTCAATAAAAACCTTCTCAAACAGATGTTCACTTGTACCACACCGCTCATTCTGATACGGGTTATTGTTTAGTTAGTTTGTCTTCCATGATGCGGGCATGGGTCTATTGTCGTTATTGTCATCTGCATAATTCATCCAAGGATGGTTTGTTATGTGCTCAACCTTGCCCCCGTAAGTCTTTCTATATGTCTCTCTATAATTACCTAGGTGTCCTGCTTCTGTTACCGTCATGTGTACAGTATCTATGACATCTTCTCTACCGTCATGTGTACAGTATCTATGATATCTTCTGTTACCGTCATGTGTACAGTATCTATGACATCTTCTGTTACCGTCATGTGTACAGTATCTATGATATCTTCTGTTACTGGCATGTGTACAGTATCTATGACATCTTCTCTACCGTTATGTGTACAGTATCTATGACATCTTCTCTACCGTCATGTGTACAGTATCTATGACATCTTCTCTACCGTCATGTGTACAGTATCTATGACATCTTCTCTACCGTCATGTGTACAGTATCTATGACATCTTCTGTTACGTCATGTGTACAATATCTATTATATATTCTGTTACCGTAATGTGTACAATATCTATGACATCTTCTGTTACCGTCATGTGTACAGTATCTATGACATCTTGTTACCGTCATGTGTACAGTATCTATGATATCTTCTGTTACCGTCATGTGTACAGTATCTATGACATCTTCTGTTACCGTCATGTGTACAGTATCTATGACATCTTGTTACCGCCATGTGTACAGTATCTATGACATCTTCTTTTACCGTCATGTCTGCAATATCTATGACATCTTCTGTTACCGTCATGTGTACAGTATCTATGACATCTTCTGTTATCGTCATGTGTACACTATCTATGACATCTTCTGTTACCTTCATGTGTACAGTATCTATGACATCTTCTGTTACCGTCATGTGTACAGTATATATGACATCTTTTGTTAACGTCATGTGTACAGTATCTATGATATCTTCTGAAACCGTCATGTGTACAGTATCTATGGCATCTTCTGTTACCGTCATGTGTACAGTATCTATGACATCTTGTTACCGTCATGTGTACAGTATCTATGACATCTTCTGTTGTTGTCATGTGTACAGTATCTATGACATCTTGTTACTGTCATGTGTCAGTATCTATAACATATTGTTACGTCATGTGTGCAGTATCCATAACATCATGTTACCATCGTGTGTACAGTATCTATGACATCTTCTGTTGCTGTCATGTGTACAGTATCTATGACATCTTCTGTTACTGGCATGTGTACAGTATCTATGACATCTTCTGTTGTCATGTGTACTGTATCTATGACATCTTCTGTTGCTACCATGTATACAGAATCTATGACATCTTGTTATCGTCATGTGTACAGTATCTATGATATCTTCTGTTACCGTCATGTGTACAGTATCTATGACATATTCTGTTACCGTCATGTGTACAGTATCTATGACATCTTGTTACCATCATGTGTACAGTATCTATGACATCTTCTGTGCTGTCATATGTACAGATAGCTATTTGCATCTTCAGTTGCTGTCATGTGTACATATCTATGACCATCTACTGTTACTTTCATGTGGATGACCGTACTATGATAGTCTTCTATACTGGCATGTGTAAAGGTATCTATGACCATCTTCTTGTTTACCTGGCATGTGTACAGTATCTATGACATCTTCTGTGATCCGTCATGGTGGTACCAGTATCTATGGGACCTCTTCTGTTACTGCCATGTGTACAGTATCTATGGCATCTCTCTGTTACCGTACCAGGTGTACAGTATCTATGACATCTTCTGTTACCGTCATGTGTACAGTATCTATGACATCTTGTTACCGTCATGTGTACAGTATCTATGATATCTTCTGTTACCGTCATGTGTACAGTATCTATGACATCTTCTGTTACCGTCATGTGTACAGTATCTATGACATCTTGTTACCGCCATGTGTACAGTATCTATGACATCTTCTTTTACCGTCATGTCTACAATATCTATGACATCTTCTGTTACCGTCATGTGTACAGTATCTATGACATCTTCTGTTATCGTCACGTGTACACTATCTATGACATCTTCTGTTACCTTCATGTGTACAGTATCTATGACATCTTCTGTTACCGTCATGTGTACAGTATATATGACATCTTCTGTTAACGTCATGTGTACAGTATCTATGATATCTTCTGAAACCGTCATGTGTACAGTATCTATGGCATCTTCTGTTACCGTCATGTGTACAGTACTATGACATCTTGTTACCGTCATGTGTACAGTATCTATGACTCTTCTGTTGTTGTCATGTGTACAGTATCTATGACATCTTGTTACTGTCATGGTCAGTATCTATAACATATGTTAGTCATGTGTGCAGTAATCCGCCATGTGTACAGATCATGACATCTTCTGTCGTCATGTGTACAGTATCTATGACATCTTCTGTACTGCATTGTACGATCTATGACATCTTCTTGTCATGTGTCTGTATCTATGACAATCTTCTGTTGCTACCTGTATACAGAATCTATGACATCTTGTTATCGTCATGTGTACGTATCTATGATATCTTCTGTTCGTCATGTACAGTATCTATGCATCTTCTGTTACCGTCTGTTACAGTATCTATGACATCTTGTTCCACATGTGTACAGTATCTATGACATCTCTGTCTGTCTATGTACAGATCTATTGCTCTTCATTGCTGTCATTGTACATATCTATGACATCTTCTGTTACTGTCTGTGAAGTTCTAATCTTCTATACTGCATTTAAAGTATCTATGACATCTTCTGTTACTGGCATGTGTACAGTATCATGACTCTTCTTTCCGTCATGGTACAGATCTATGAAATCTTCTGTTACTGCCATGTGTACAGTATCTATGGCATCTTCTGTTACCGTCATGTGTACAGTATCTATGACATCTTCTGTTACTGTCATGTGTACAGTATCTATGGAATCTTCTGTTACCATCATGTGTACAATATCTATGACATCTTCTGTTTCCCTCATGTGTACAGTATCTATACATCTTGTTACCGTCATGTGTACAGTATCTATGATATCTTCTGTTACCGTCATGGTACAGTATCTATGACATCTTCTGTTACCGTCATGTGTACAGTATCTATGACATCTTTTTTACCGCCATGTGTACAGTATCTATGACATCTTCTTTTTACCGTCATGTCTACAATATCTATGCCATCTTCTGTTACCGTCATGTGTACAGTATCTATGACATCTTCTGTTATCGTCACGTGTACACTATCTATGACATCTTCTGTTACCTTCATGTGTACAGTATCTATGACATCTTCTGTTACCGTCATGTGTACAGTATATATGACATCTTCTGTTAACGTCATGTGTACAGTATCTATGATATCTTCTGAAACCGTCATGTGTACAGTATCTATGGCATCTTCTGTTACCGTCATGTGTACAGTATCTATGACATCTTGTTACCGTCATGTGTACAGTATCTATGACATCTTCTGTTGTTGTCATGTGTACAGTATCTATGACATCTTGTTACTGTCATGTGTCAGTATCTATAACATCTTGTTACGTCATGTGTGCAGTATCCATAACATCATGTTACCATCGTGTGTACAGTATCTATGACATCTTCTGTTGCTGTCATGTGTACAGTATCTATGACATCTTCTGTTACTGGCATGTGTACAGTATCTATGACATCTTCTGTTGTTGTCATGTGTACTGTATCTATTACATCTTCTGTTGCTACCATGTATACAGAATCTATGACATCTTGTTATCGTCATGTGTACAGTATCTATGATATCTTCTGTTACCGTCATGTGTACAGTATCTATGACATCTTCTGTTACCGTCATGTGTACAGTATCTATGACATCTTGTTACCATCATGTGTACAGTATCTATGACATCTTCTGTTGCTGTCATATGTACAGTATCTATTGCATCTTCAGTTGCTGTCATGTGTACAGTATCTATGACATCGTCTGTTACTGTCATGTGTAGAGTATCTATGATATCTTCTATTACTGGCATGTGTACAGTATCTATGACATCTTCTGTTACCGCCATGTGTACAGCATCTATGACATCTTCTGTTACCGTCATGTGTACAGTATCTATGACATCTTGTTACCATCATGTGTACAGTATCTATGACATCTTCTGTTGTTGTCATGTGTACTGTATCTATGACATCTTCTGTTGCTACCATGTATACAGAATCTATGACATCTTGTTATCGTCATGTGTACAGTATCTATGATATCTTCTGTTACCGTCATGTGTACAGTATCTATGACATCTTCTGTTACCGTCATGTGTACAGTATCTATGACATCTTGTTACCATCATGTGTACAGTATCTATGACATCTTCTGTTGCTGTCATATGTACAGTATCTATTGCATCTTCAGTTGCCGTCATGTGTACAGTATCTATGACATCTTCTGTTACTGTCATGTGTACAGTATCTATGGAATCTTCTGTTACCATCATGTGTACAATATCTATGACATCTTCTGTTACCGTCATGTGTACAGTATCTATGACATCTTCTGTTACTGTCATGTGTACAGTATCTATGACATCTTCTGTTACTGTCATGTGTACAGTATCTATGATATCTTCTGTTACCGTCATGTGTACAGTAGCTATGGTATCTTCTGTTACCGTCATGTGTACAGTATCTATGACATCTTCTGTTGTTGGCGTGTGTACAGTATCTATGACATCATGAATCCGTCTCAGTTGTTGTCATCTTCCCGGTACACTTCTATCCATAACTATCTATTCTCAGGACTTTCCTGTCGTTTTACATGTGCAAAATATTGCATTTTCATCAATTTCTTTTGGGGGGGGGGGGGGGGGGGGGGGGGGGGGGGGGGGGGGGGGGGGGGGGGGTTGGGGGGGGGGGGGGAGTCTTGAGCCTGAGAAATTAAGGCCGCCTGGTTAGTGCATTCGCCGCGAACTGTGCAGATTAGTGAGGTGTTTTTGCCCCCGACAGAAGAAAAAAAATCCACACCTTACCGAACATTCGAACCCTGGTCTCCCGAAGGAGAATCCAGCATTCTAGCCACTCGGCCATCCGCTCCTGACTCCTTCTCCCTTATCATGTAACGTAGACCGCATGTACTGGCTTCTTAATTCGTGGTGTGGTTGTCTAAACCCCGCCTTACTCAGATTGGTGCTACACGAACCCAGTATGTCCCAACTGTCGCTTTAATTCGCTCTGATCGCTAAGGTTACTTTACTTTGATATTCAAATACACAAGGGTTAAAAAGGCAAGGAGATAGCTTCCTTGCACCGGGTTTTATCCCATATAGCTCGGTCTCTTTCCGAGCGGTGTTCTGCCGAAAGCGTCGCACAAAGCACGAATTCCATATCTCTAGCTCACAGTCTCTGCGAGAAAATTGCACTCGTGAACAGTACAACGTAGACCAGAATTTAACCCACGACCTTCGAGGCGCTATTCAGTTGGCATAAGCACGTCGCCACGGAGACTCCCCAATATTCAAAACATGGAAGTCGGGGTCTGTGGCTTGGGTGGTATTGAATAATCCTGATGTACAGGGTTCGGAGTCAGCCGCTGTCGATTTGGCAGCACATTGCTTTGTGTTGATTTTCGAAAAGGAATGAGTGTCGGTCGTTCAAAAAAGAAATGACAATCTCCTGAATGTAAAACTACATACAAAATCAATAATTAATAAATGTTGGGGTTGAATGCGACTTCCTGTCAAGGACACGAAACTAATTTTTATTCAAAAGTGTTACTGTAAATAACAACTGATTGGGACACGGCGTTGTAAATAGGATTTAGCTGGAGTTCAATCAATCAATCAATCATGTGCCATGCCGGAAAGCCATTTCACTCGATCACCAGCGTCGTGGATCAGCTCAGTGTTCCTGTCTCGTCCATGCCATGTACCAAGCCATCCGGGTATTTTCCTCTCGGTCTTCCTCTTGGTCTGTTCCTTTCGATCTTGCCAGTTGTCACTAAGTTCTCCAATCCATTTCTTCTCATAACATGTTCAAAAATTTTTGACTGTCTACGTCTAATTTCTCTAATCAATTTACGAGTTTCATTTGTCTCCTATAGTAATTGGTCATTGGTTTTTCTGTCTGTCCATGGTATTCTTTGCATTTTCCTCAGAAACCACATTTCTGCAGCCATCAGATGTTTTTCAGTTTGACTGCACATTGTCCAAGTTTCACATCCATACAAAGGAACAGGCTCTATGTATCCCCTCAACACTCCTTTTCTCGTTTCAATTGACATCATTTTAGTGGTCAGAATGTTTTTCATCTTGCTAAAGGCTATTTTCGCCATGGCGATTCTTGTTCTAATCTCTTCAAGGCATCTCCCATCAGATGTTATGATTGTACCGAGATTAGCTGGAGTTAGAATGTCTTAATTCACGGCTGGTTAAGATGACAGAAGAGAAAGAATTCTACCGTAACATCTACTTTTGAACTCCTTGAATATCGGGCAGATCATCTGATCACTCCCTACAGCACCATTCTCTTCAGGCCGTGACGATACTCCACATAGCGGCGCAGACTCAGCCAATCTGTCCACTAACTCGGGGATGCCTGCAGGCACTCAGGTAGGAGACTCTTGTTGCCAGGGAAGGAGAAGCACATCAAGTGTGCAAGGAGGTTGGTCAATGGACATCGGATGGACAAGGTTAAACGAACAAACGAGCGAACAAACAAACGAATGAACGAAAGACCGTGCGGACTTTATTTTCAAAGGGTGACAAATTGGGCACGCAGGCCCGTCTTACATACGGCCCTTCCAATTACACATCTTTCGTTCATCAATAGTGCATAATACATTCACATGGGGAAATAAAACACTGTCAAATGAATGTTGTTAACATAAACAAAGCATATTACCATGTTATGAGACACATCCCCCACCCATCGACACATCCCCCATAAACCCACACATCCCCCACCCAACCACACACACACCCATGCACACATACATGCCCCACCCATCCCCAATTCCCCACACCCATACACATTCCCCACCTACACATCTCCCCATCCACACACAATCTCCCACCCACCACGCATCTCCCACACCAACATCCCCTACCCACCCATACACACCCCAGGCACACATACACGCCCCCACACCAACACCCCCACCCACCCACACACACCCCAGGCACACATACATTCCCCCACCCACACATCAATCACCCACACACATATCCCATCTACACACATCTCCCCCCCCACACACACACACATATCCTCCACCCATCCCATAACCCATAAACAATCACACACTCACATATTCTCCTCCACCCAAACACCCTCAACCATCCAGCCAAACACACATCCCCCAACCACACATCCCCCACACACACACACATCTTCCCATCAGCTCACACATCCCGCACATACCCACACACCTACCCACCCACACACACACCCCAACAACCCAGCCAAACACACATTCCCCACCCTCACACACATCCTTCACTCACCCGCGCCTCCACACCTAACCACACCCCCACCCACGTCTCTCAACCACACCCATCTCCCCTCCCACACAACACCCCCATCCACACACATCACCCACGCACATTCCTCACCCACACATCTCCCACCCACCCACACATCCTCTACCTACAAACACCCTCACCACCCACACATTAGTCGATATAAGCTGATTGATTTACTACGGGTAAGATCTCCTCGCGTGATTTATGTGCGGAGACTAGAGCACTTATGTAGATACTCATGTGGTTTAAAAGTTACCAAGCCAAATATAGATTTAGAACCAAAGCAAACCAGAACAATATAAAGTAATAATAAATAATACCGTTGGGGTGTGAAGTGTTAGTCTTTCACTTCTTCTGCAGTGCGACACGACATGGGGTGATCAGTTACCTTCACGACGCCTTTACTTCTCATGCGATTCTCAGATTTTACAAATGTATCCACAACCCATTTTGTGAGGCTGGTCGGCCCAAAATCCGTATTGGACAAAAAAGGCCGGCCACCACCGGATTGAATCTCGACTAATGTTTTGTCAAGCAAGCGCACTAACTCTGTTGCCATGGCGACTCCATGATTGAGGATTTGAAAAATACATATTATAGACAATTCCTTTAAAACACTCAGTGGTCTAGTGATTAGAGCAGCTATAGACTAATCCAGCGATCTGGGTTCGATTCCAGAAGTGAAGCTTTTATCCCGACCAGACAAGACATGTGATTACATCCACCTTCTGCTCACTGGGATCGAGCCTGCTGACACTACAGGCCTAGGCCTCATATTAATTATTATTATTGAGTCCATCACTACTATAAACAGTGCGTAATTACTACGCTTGAGTACAAAGCGAGCGAGCGCAATATATATATATATATATACACACATACATACATGACATACATAGAGAGAGAGAGAGAGAGAGAGAGAGAGAGAGAGAGAGAGAGAGAGAGAGAGAGAGAGTAAAGATGAAGAAGAAAAGGATTGACGAAGACGTTCTCGGCTTTCTTCTATGGAACACATCTTTGAAGAATCTCTGTAATTTCTCACAAATCTGCTTATTCCTGTGTACACGATTATCTGGAATTTGCCTGGATAGGAAAATGTATGCAGTTGAACACCACATGTCAAAATGCCACGACCTAGTATAAGTGAAGACATGACACTTTAACCGAAATGGCAGATTCTGCATTGAAATTACAGCCACATGCGGTAATTTTACTGCAGATTCTGTCGTTGGGGTGTACAGTTTAATTACCTTTACCTTAAATCATGAAGCAAGAATTACATACTAATATAATTGGAATTTATTAATTATTGCACGAGTTGAGTTGGGGTTGCGCCATGAACCGACATCACAGCACTTGGTACATTCCCATACATGTTTCGTCACCATCTCCAATTATTGCATGAAAGAAAGTTGAAATATGCATTCTCTTTTGTATCTTAGAAACGTATGGTTGGAGGTCGAGAATGGAGATTAAACATAATGGGTATAACCCAAACACATCTCAGAAACTCCCCATAATTCTTGTAATGAAGCAGTTTGGAATCTTCATCTCTAGCCAGAGTAAAACGTTTTGGAAAAAAATGCTGCAACAACAAGGTTGAGAAGAGAGGTATAAATATTGTAAGCTAGTTTGCCAGCAAACTGTGAAAAGCATTCCCTGTGTAGTATCGAACGACAGCGGAGGCCGGCTCGTCGACAGGTCTCGCGCCTGTTGAGCCGGCGAGATATTCCGAGAGAGATATTGTGAAGTCATTTAGCATTCAATATGGCGGCGACGTCTACCGCCAAGTTTAGCGATATTTACGAATTAAAAGAGGAATTAGGAAAGTAAGTATTCATGTTTTAAAATTTTATATTATAACCAGCAATTAAATGTGTGTAATTTTAAGCCATACTACTATTTCCTTGTCGCTTGCGATAACAAATTTTCATGACCGGCGTAGTCCTGCCCTCGTCTCACAGCTCGGTCTTCTGCTAGATAGGAGTCGTCTGCTGGATGGTTGCTTTTGTCTTCTGCGGTAGTCTCTCCTTGTCGGTCTAGATTATCACAACCTCGACCCACTTCGGATAACTGTAGTTTTATTATCAGGTCGCAACGAAAATCATGCTATGTTTGGTGTTATACATTCTATGAGAATTAAAAGATTGCAATCTGATGAGACGTAGCAGAAAATATCTTATATATACTTTTAAGTTATGTTATATATACTCCCCTTTCACTCCTCTCTCTATCTTAATTTACTTCACTAACTTGTCAAGTTGTCCCAATGCGATCAATCGAACCAGAAACTCACCGAGTCCTACACTGGGTTGTGTACTG
The DNA here is from genome assembly GCA_014155875.1 of Cepaea nemoralis. Lineage (NCBI taxonomy): Eukaryota > Metazoa > Mollusca > Gastropoda > Stylommatophora > Helicidae > Cepaea > Cepaea nemoralis. The sequence continues at coordinate 13,516 of JACEFZ010008828.1, forward strand.
TATATTTACGATTGCTCATTGATTAAGTATATTACCCAACTACTACTAGTCTATTGATAAGGCAGGCGTGTAGTTATTTTACTGCATTCGGCCATTTTACTGCAGCCAGTCTGCATATTCGCAAACATAACCAACTTTTCCTGTTTGGGCAATTTTTTGGGTACGGGCAGCTTTAGTTTCTGCTTCGAGCAGATTAGCATGATGTGATTAGCGGATTACAGTAGCTCAAAATAAGCCTTGCTGATAATACCAGCATTCATTAGCAAGCAGCTAAGTAATTAATAGCTAGGAGAAATATAAAAATAATGTACATTACACACACACACATGCCAGCAGCAAAAGCAGAAATAGACCGTAACCTGAAAGAATCATGAATATTTCTAATAAAACACAATGCAGGCGAAATAAGTGTCCATATAAAACATGTTACATAAATGTACCTTGCATAGGTGATTGTAACATAACCAACACACTTTAAGTTAATTGATGTGTTGTTCCATCTGTTAAAATGATTCTGATTTCTTCATCTTTCAGTCAGTCAATGAAGTGTATCTCCACATACTTCTAGTCTATTTCTTGAGGTTGTCCACCCACCCATATCATTGTCTACTTGTTTCTCATTCCCTTCCACCTTGAACTCCAGTATAACCCCCATACCATCGTCCGTCCGTCCGTCCGTCCGTTTTCCGAAAAAAAAGAAACTTTCCACCGATTGAACCGGCCTCTGAGGCGTTGGTTATTGTTTGGGTGGTTCATATTGCGGTATGAATTGTTGACTTGTTTTTGCGCTTGAGAACGATGTATGCCACCCTGTCAGGTACTCTCCATTCCGTTGTCTTTCATTCTTCTTCTCGACGTCGGCATCCTTATTCTCTTCCCATTGTCCATTCTTCCTTCCTTCGTCGCCGACATCTTCGATGTTTGTTCCATTGCCACTGGATGTGCCTGTCCCTACGTTTTACTTACTTACTTTCCTATTTATTGGTTCTTTATTTATGTTATTGTTAGTTTGATTTGCTGATTACCCTATGTACATATACATATGTCAACATATAGATTTTTTTTTTTTTTTTTTTTTTTTTTTTTTTTTTTTTTATTTCTTTTATATCTAAATGTGCCTATATACATATGTACATACTTGTCAACTATCTTGTCTATTCATTTTTAATTTCTTTGTCTAGTGTGTCTCCGGTTACTCTTGATGTTGATTTGTTATTGTTATCTTCTTGGTTCTCCCTCTCTGTTTACATTTCTTGTTTACATATCTTTTTTTGTTCTTGCTATGAATTGAGTGACCAGTTTTTGTAGTTCCTTGTCTCCTTCTGTTTGTAGGCATTCTTTCATGGTCATCGTTCTATCCCTTCTTCGAAAGTATTCTTTTAGTTCCTGCCGTTCCTGGTCGTATATTGTGCACGATACTAAGTAGTGTTCAATAGTGCTATCTACCATGCATTCTGCGCAGGCTGTGTCATTTATTTTATCTTTCCAATATCCTACTCTCATTCGCCACAGTTTCTTATATGTTGGAATTTTCGTATTGTTTTTAACTTGGCTTCTCATGCTGGGTTCTTTTAGGGTGTGATATGCATGCCTTCCACTATCGCTGTCTCTCCATTGTTGTCTCCACTTTTTAAAGACGTGTTGTTTGATCATATTTTTTGCCTCCGTTACGCTAAGACCCGTGTTTACTACATTTCGGCTGGTTGTTCCGCGTTTTGCAGCTCTGTCTGCGGTCTCATTGCCTGTTATGCCTCTATGAGCCGGTATCCATGCTATTGTCACTTGGCATCCCATGTAATTTAGGTTGGTTATTGCCGACAATATTTCTTCCTTCAGATCCGGTCTGTTTCCTTTAGTATAGCTACCGAGTGCCTGAACTGCAGATAATGAATCCGTTAGTATTGTTAGTCTTATTGGGGGTTTCTCTGTCGCTATTTCCAGCCCTTTCATAATTCCTACCAGTTCAGCCGTGTAAACCGATGTGTTGTCCGTTACTTTGAAGTTCTTTTTGAGTTTGTAGTCTGGTACTGCTACTCCTGCCCCTACTTCACCCTTTTCGTTCTTTGATCCATCTGTGTAAATAACTAAGCTGTCCTTGCTTGTTTGCCTTATGTATTCTTCTGCGACGTTTAGTGCTTCCATGTCCTCTGTTGCTTTACATATTTGGTTCGCTAGGGTGGTATCTGTGAATGGCAGGTTCAATTCCCATCGAGGTATTATTTGTCTGTGAACTTTTGTTTGTTTAAGTGTCGTAATTAGCTCCTCTTCTGCGTTTATCTCCTGTGCTGCTTTCCACCCTGCTGGTGTTTGGATTTTTAGTATGGGTATTCCTCCCCATTTACTCTTGTTTTCCTCAAATGAGCTGAATGCTGGGTGCCTCTCATCCTGTGCCGCCTTCAGCCAATAGTTGTAAACCAGTTGTTTTCTTCTCAGCTGAAGTGGTAGTATCCCTAGTGCTACTTCCAAGGCTTCCCTAGATGTTCCTTTACCTGTCCCTATTATAATGCCTAACGCCTGATTCTGGATTGTGTCCAGTTTTCTTTTTCTGATTTCCGTTGCTGCATCGTACACTATGCTGCCATACTCTATTCTTCCTCTGATCAGTGACTTATATACCATTAACATTGTTTTCGTGTGGGCTCCCCATCCGTTACCTTTTATTACTCTCAGCAGATTTAGTGTCTTTTTTCCTTTTTCTACTGTGTGGTCTATGTGTTTGTTCCATTCTAGTTTTTCATCTAATATCATTCCCATACCAGGAGCTGTGTCTTGTTATATGGACAAAGTACCTGAATTGTCTGACCTTGACCTCATTCAGTAATGTTTTCTTAAAATCCCAGTGTTTGCTTAGCTTTCCAGAAATTTCATTCATCTTGGTGCAATCATTCATTTACTTTATCACATGTCTGTTGTCTAATCAGTCACATAGAAGAGTATTAATAATGTAAATATTGTAATGACAAAAGAAAGAATATTTTTTAAGGTGTATCCACAAATCACATTTTGTTCCTTTCTCCAGTGTCTGCATGTTTGTTAAAAAAGAAACCCATGCTTCTTTGCTTTTTCCATTTAATGCAGTCTATTTCTTTGTGGAAAGCAAAGTTTGAACCATGAATTTTCCCAATGCTGAACCTTTTTTTTAATGTGCCCTGAAGGGCTATCACATTCAGCAGGCCAGTCCTTGCCTCACTTAGCAGGCAATGAGCCCAGGCACCGAACCATCCTCTGACCATACTCATGACACTATCTGTATAGTTCCCTATCAACTTAGCTAATGAACCCACTAATAGCCCACTATTTGACTGCATGCTAAATGCCATGCTCCATGTGCCTCGTGTAGAGTTTATTTTGTTAGCTTTGGTCCTCTTTCACTCCCTGACTGTCGCAGCAGCTGTCCAATGATAACAAGAAAATCACAAGGGTACTTCTGTCAAATTTTTGAGTTGAGTTGAGATGCAAAATCTTCTTAGACTGAAAGAGTTAATAAAGAGGAGTTGCTGTCAAATCTTGAGTATAGTGCTCATTTTTTGTTAATTCTAATTTTATCTTTCAATTATGGGTGTACATTATATTCATAAAACAATCTTTTCCATTAATTCCTGATCATTCTATTTAATTATTTTAATGAAACTTGTGATTCACTGCACGATTCCCATGAGTCCCTGCATAACAAAGAATGTTAAGTTTTTGTCCTGCAAAGCGCATTTGTTGTCGAGTATTTAACTTCAGTTAAGGGGAAGATTAATTACTTGAGGCCTGAAATTTGCTATAATGTTCTGTAGTTTAGTTGTCAACAATTCAGTTTCTTTAAGAAGTTATGAACGTAGTGGTTCATGAATTAAACTGGAAGCTAGAGTATGAGGTGAGCTGAGTTTAGGACATTCTCAAAGACCCATTGAAATGTATGAGTATGGTCGCACATTAGATGTTGATTGGTACCATGGTGCATTCCTTGGGACAGGAAGAGATAGTAATTTTCTGTTTGTTCTTATCAGCAGTTTCATCATCATCCAGTATCCTCATCAGCAGTTTCATCATCATCCAGTATTCTCATCAGCAGTTTCATCATCATCCAGTATTCTCATCAGCAGTTTCATCATCATCCAGTATCCTCATCAGCAGTTTCATCATCATCCAGTATTCTCATCAGCAGTTAAATCATCATCCAGTATCCTCATCAGCAGTTTTATCATCATCCAGTATCCTCATCAGCAGTTTCATCATCATCCAGTATTCTCATCAGGAGTTTCATCATCATCCAGTATCCTCATCAGCAGTTTCATCATCATCCAGTATCCTCATCAGCAGTTTCATCATCCTCCAGTATCATCATCATCATAAAGTATCATCATCAGCAGTTTCATCATCATCCAGTATTCTCATCAGCAGTTTCATCATCATCCAGTGTCCTCATCAGCAGTTTCATCATCATCCAGTATCATCAGCAGTTTCATCATCCTCCAGTATCATCATCATCATCATAAAGTATCATCATCAGCAGTTTCATCAGCTTCCTGTATCATCATCATACAGTATAATCATCAGCAGTTTCATCATTCTCCAGTATCATCATCAGCAGTTTCATCATCATCCAGTATTCTCATCAGCAGTTTCATCATCATCCAGTATCCTCATCAGCAGTTTTATCATCATCCAGTATCATCAGCAGTTTCATCATCCTCCAGTATCATCATCAGTATCATCATCAGCAGTTTCGTCATCTTCCTGTATCATCATCATACAGTATCATCATCAGCAGTTTCATCATCCTCCAGTATCATCATCCTCCAATATCATAATCATACAGTATCATAATCATACAGTATCATCAGCAGTTTCATCATCCTCCAATATCATCATCATACAGTATCATCAAGTTTCATCATCTTCCTGTATCATCATCATACAGTATCATCATCATCCAGTATCATCAGCCTCCAATATCATAATCATACAGTATCATCATCATCAGTCTCATCATCCTCCAGTATCATCATCATACAGTATCATCATAATCAGTTTCATCATCCTCCAGTATCATCATCATACAGTTTCATCATCAGCAGTTTCATCATCCTCCAGTATCATCATTATCCAGTATCATCATCCTCCAGTATCATCAGCAGTTTCATCATCCTCTAGTATCATCATCAGCAGTATCATTCAGTATCATCATCAACAGTTTCATCATCATCATCCAGTATCATCATCAGCAGTTTCATTATCATCCAGTTTTATCATAATCAAATATCATCATCAGCAGTTTCATCATCCGCCAGTTTCATTATCATCCAGTTTCATCATCAGTAGTTTCATGATAATCAAGTATCATCATCATCAGTTTTATCATCAGCAGTTTCATCATAATCAAGTATCATCATCAGCAGTTTCATCATCAGCAGTTTCATCATCATCCAGTATCATCATCATCCGGTATCATCATCAACAATTTCATTATCATCCAGTTTCATCATCAGCAGTTTCATCATAATCAAGTATCATCAGCAGTTTTATCATCATCAGTTTTCATCATAATCAAGTATCATCATCAGCAGTTCCATCATCCTCCAGTTTCATCATCAGCAGTTTCATCATAATCAAGTATCATCATCAACAGTTCCATCATCCTCCAGTTTCATCATCAGCAGTTTCATCATCATCCGGTATCATCATCAACAATTTCATTATCATCCAGTTTCATCATCAGCAGTTTCATCATAATCAAGTATCATCATCAGTAGTGTCATCATCCTCCAGTATCATCATCAGCAGTTTCATCATCCTCCAGTATCATCATCCTCCAGTATCATCATCCTCCAGTATCATCATCCTCCAGTATCATCATCAGCAGTTATCATCACCTTCCAGTATCATCAGCAGTATCATCAACCTCCAGTATCATCATCACCAGTTTCATTATCCTCCAGTATCATCATCAGCAGTTTCATCATCATCCAGTATCATCATAAGCAGTTTCATCATAATCAAGTACCATCATCAGCAGTTTCATCATCTACATTCATCTCTCCCTCTCCTGCGCCCCCCCCCCCCCTCCTCCTCCCTCCACACAAAAAAATGAACAGTCTTCTGTTTCTTCCTGTCAGTTGTATTATCTTTAATTAACACAGCTATTACAGTGATAATTCTGTTTACTGAAGATCATGTTTATACTGAGATCTATTGAACTAAGTTCTGCTGATAATAGTTTTATACATGTTCATGTGTCAGTTTTATATGTGTTCACACCAAGGTGTCAGTTGTGTACATGCTTAGATGTCATTTTTATGTGTTCACACCCAGATGTCAGTTGTGTATATGCTTAGATGTCACTTTTATGTGTGTTCACACCCAGATGTCAGTTGTGTACATGTCTAGATGTCACTTTTATGTGTGTTCACACCCAGATGTCAGTTGTGTACATGCCTAGATGTCACTTTTATGTGTGTTCACACCCAGATGTCAGTTGTGTACATGCTTAGATGTCACTTTTATGCACAGCTACATGTCAGTTTTATGCATGTGTTAGTTTTGAACATGTTCAGATGTTAATTTTATGCACACACACACATACACACATGCATGCACACACACACGCATGCATGCACGCACTACACATGCATGCACACACACAAGCACACACACATATATTGTGCTTCCATATTGACGTGGATAGGCCTTAGGTTCATACCAGAATATGATCAGCGTTGCCAGTAGTGGGTTGTGCTCAATATTTAAAATTCAAATCCCGAAATAACCAAATAAATCAACACACATATATGTCAGTTGTGTACATGTTCAGATATCACTTTTATGCACACCCACACATGCTAGTTGTGTGCATGTTTTATATGTACTAACATATCAGATTAATATATTTTGAGTCTTAGACCCCATTAATGATATTACTGTCTTGTTAACTAAGATGTAATTTATGATTAATAGCTACATTTAAATGATTTGAGATAGAAAAAAACCACACATACATGCACGCACATGTGTACACATAAGAAGAGAGAGAGAGAGAGAAAGAGAGAGAGAGAGAGAGAGAGAGAGAGAGCTTCTTGATACATTTCAATGCGGAGGTTAAACAGTATTGAGAACTTATGGCACAACACCAGCAAACAGGTTAATGTAAACTTGTTGAGAACATGCGTCATTCCTCTGGCAACATATGGATGTGAGTCATGGACAATTTCACAATCACCAAGAAGAAAGTTGGGGCTTTTGAGTTTAAATGCTACAGAAAAATTCCTAAAATATTGTGAACATAGAAGAAGAAGCCAAAAACTGAAATTTTACAAGATCTGAATATTAAAGAAATCTGGCTCATAAACATAGCCGTGCCTTGAAAACTAAAATACTTGGGCCATATTAAATGTCATAATGGCTTAAAAGAACAGTGATGGATAGCGTGGTTACTGGAAGAAGATTCAGGGGTCAGGCAGCAGGAAGATGGACACATGTCATTGCAGACACCTAGGGCATGAGACAGGAGAAATGGCCAGGGATCCAGAAACTTTTTAACGGGCCACGATGAAAGCTTCAGGGCATCATGTATTATTTCATTTGTTGACACCTTTCCATGTGATCATTAATCAAGAATCAAGAATCCCTTTTCACTGTCTTCTTCTTTCTCTAATTCCACAACTCTTTCCAGTTGTCACAACATGTTGCAGTTCTTCTCTTCTCATATTTTGGCCAGATGTCTAACAGCTGCTACATTCATCTGTGTCCTCCTATTTTTTCGTTCTTTTCCAAGAAAGACAGATTTTCCTATCCACAATACTTTCTAACTATTCCCTTTATAACCATGATGAACATCACTAAGGTGACCTACCTGTTCTTCTTTTTAAGATTTCCAACTCTCGGTGGATTTTTAATGTCTAAATTGCATACTGGACCTACTATTTGTCACCCTTATCCAAAAAGGCTATACAATTCAATTCACTACCAATGACTTCAGGGGATGGGGTTTGGGTGTGGAGGTGGGTTTTGGGAGGGGGTGTGATGAGTGGAAATCAAACATTCTTTGGCTTGTTGTACATATTTCCCTGCAACCGGGTATGAAGCTGTTCAGATACCCTACATCTATCTCACCCCAATAGTTTGTTTCTCCACTGTGTGTATAATAGGGCACAGTGGGAACTCACAATCTTGCCTGCCGGTCATGTGGTCATGTGTGGTCGATCTCCCCATTGAAAAGGGGGATTTGTAAAACAAAAATGAACAGGACTCCTAGGTTAACCCAACATTAAATGGATACCAGGGAATGTTCTGGAAGATAAAGGTGGCCGGCTTGATATTGATGACCTGTTGGGTACTGATTGATCTATGCAAATACGGGGCTCAAAGTGTGGGAAATAGACTTTTACTGTTTACCTACTGGCTCCATGGCGAAGGTGTTACAGACACAGTTCCCCTGCATACCTCGTTTGAAACACAGCTGCGTTGTTTTTTTATGAAATGGTTTGGGTGCTAGTCGTTCAGAAAACAATGGCAAACTACTGAACGTAATCTTGCCCAGGAACACAAACAGCCAAAATATGCTGGGGTTGACTGCTATGTCCGTAAAGAATATGCAACTAACTTTAACTGTAAAATGATGTTTTCATAAGTGCAAAGTAACAGCCTAAGTGAAATAGTCTGTCCAGCCTTGTTGGCATTAAACACAACATAGTCCTGCTAAGTGTAAAAGCAAGTTCTAGGTCAGTGTGTTAAAGCCATTTCTGGATCAGGACTGTCAGCTGCCAGTTCCAGAAATTTGGATAGATCATGTACAGGCCAAGCCAAGGCTGACCCATTAGAAGAGAGGCAATGATAAACTGCAACCACTTCAGTTGTTAAGTTTGATTGTGGTGTGGTTTTGGCTTGTGTCACATGAAGATAAAAAAAGCTATGGAGTACTTGTGTCTGTTGAGTTAAAAAAGAAGTTAGTTTCATGTCCTTATACAGGACTTTGCAATCAACCCTAGCATTTATTGGCTGTTTGTTATTTACTGGGCAATGTTAGTTCAGTAGTTTGCCATTGCTTTCTGAACGGCCGATACTGCTTCATACCATCAACATCTATGCAAAGTGATCTGATTCCAACTCAGCCACCACTGATTTTGAACCCTTCTGTCTGTTTAGTAAGTAAAGATAAACCTATAACATATTGCCTTATGAGGTTGACATCTTTAGACTTCAACTTACACTATGATGTTTCGTGATGTAATGAGGTAACCAACTCTCTTCCTTGCCTTGTCTGCACTAAAAATATTATTTGTAGTCTCACAGCAGATACTGCTTTGGGAAGGGAGATGGAATATTGTTAGGTTTTCACATATTCTAGTCCATGACATATGAGTTGAGGTTATCAGTTCTCTTTAACATCATCTTTCCTTGCTAGACAATTCCTAGACAATTCTGAAAATTGTCTGGTACTCAATTTACGTCAGGGTGGGTAGACTGCAGAGCCGTATGGGTCAGAAACAAATAATCCTGCCTCTGCTGGGATTTAATCACTTTGCAACCACAGCTCCTAAATCTGAGTTTTCCTCCTTAGAAGATCTTACTTATCTTTTCAGTTATTGACACATAGCAATCATGTTAAAAAAAGCAGTTCATCTACTGTTGAAGATTGCACAGCACACTACTGTTTTAATAAGATGGTGCACTAACCACTAGCGTTCAATAAAGATCACATGAATCTTTCCGTCCCAAGCAATGCATAATGTGTGATTAGCCTGTGTCTGTGAGTACTAGGAGACAAGGGTTGTTATATTATATCTTTTACATTTGGGCCGGGCATACTAGAGATACCGTATTTTACGGACTATAAGACACTACGGACTATAAGACGTATCTTAATTTTTAAGTAATTTTTAAAAAAAATAACATTTTTACCATTTTTATATTAATTTCGAGTATAAGACGCACCTGAATTTTGGAGGCAATGTTTTGAAAAAAAAAGTGCGTCTTATACTCCATAAAATACGGTATCTAGTTAATCCTTTTAACATGTAAGATGAGCCTGCATGCCCAATTTGGGACCCTTTTAAAATAAATTTGTTCATTCGTTTGTTCGTTCATTCGTTTGTAACATGCAACCAGTTATATCTTTTACATTTGGTCTAAACATACTAAAGATACCTACCTAATCCTTTTAACATGCAAATAGTGTTTTATACAGACTGGGCAAATGTACCTGTTTGTATTTAGTACACCCATGCCTTTTAAATAGTTGTAACATTCTTCATTAAGAATCTGCTGCAAAATCTTATGTGACTGAAGGAGTTAACAAAGAAGAGTTACTGTCAAATCTTGAGTATTGTGCACAGTTTTGTTAACTCTTAATTTTCTCTTTCAATTATGGGTGCATTATTATATTCATAAAACAATCTTTTTCCTAAATTCCTGATGGGCCTTTTTAATGAATGTCATGCGATTCACTGCACAATTCCCATGAGTCCCTGCATAACAAAGAATGTTAAGTTTTTGTCCTGCAAAGCACATTTGTTGTCTAGAATTTATCTTCAGTTAAGGGGAAGATTAGTTACTTGAGGCCTGAAATTTGCTATAATGTTTAGTAGTTTAGTTGTCACCTATTCAGTTTCTTTAAGAATATATGAACATGCCGGTTCATGAATTAAAATGGTAGCTAGTGTATGACTTGTGTTACCATTGGTAAAATTTCATGTCAGTTATTTGAAACTGTCTATACATATTATTGGCTGCAGAGCTGAAACTATTGACTACCTACATCTAGATGCTGTCAGGATGCTGGTATGCAAACACAGCAACCACCATTGAAGTAATTGAGTTAAGTGACTGTATGCATACGTTTAATCATTTATATTAGGAGTGGGGATCTCTTGGTTTTGTTGAAAGCACATATATTGTGACATTTATTTAATACTGTAGAATATACTAACCCTGTCTGACATCTTGCATCATGCATTGAAAAGTTCCCAGTTGGTTGACAACTTTTATGGCTGCATTTTGTTGACAATATATGTTTACAAAAAATTATTGCCAGTGTATTTTGTAGTGTTTATATTTTTAGACATTCTGGTTTTTTTTTTTTCATGTTTCACTTTAGGAAATGTCTTCATCTTCTTTTGTTATGTATCACCCATTGGGGAATTGGCCCTCAAGCAACTCATGCCAAACCATCCTATCTTTTGCTATCTCCTGCAGTTCCCATAATGACCTACCTATATTATTCATCTGTCCGTAATTGTCTTCTCCATGTGCTTTTAGGAATCCACCATCTTTTTCGTTTGCCTTTTGGGTTCCAGACAAGGTAGTGTCTAGTTATAATATTCTCAGGTTTTCTGACTGTGTGTCTGTCCTGCACCAGCATATATGTCTCACTTCTTGATTCACTGGTATTTGTTTAATTTTCATCTAATGGTGATTCTGTCATACCATTGTAGTCCCACTATTTTGCGCAGCAACCAGTTATGATTGTTTGAAGTTTATTTGTAATTCTTTTAGTGATTCACAATGGTTCTGATGCATACAGTAATGCAGATTTAACATTGGAGTTAAAAACTCTATAATTTGATAAGTTTAATTTTCTGTTACTTCACATATTTTGTGGCACTATGAAAACTCCACTGATCTTCTGTGTTCGTATTTTAAAATCTCTGTATCTTCCCTCAACCATTGCTGTAGCCTAGGCGATAGTGAAACAACCAAATAAATCAATTTGTTCATTGCTCGCTGGACTTCAGGTGCCTGGTGTACCTTGCCAGATTGAGAGGATCTGATTAATTGGGGCCACATCCATTGACAGATATCAGTCGCGGAGATTGGGCAAATTTTGAGCTACAGCCTATGATGGGTGACGTTGTAATATTCTAGTGTAATAATTTGGTTGCGTCTAACATGAGCTGCATGGTCAAGTGGTGACACACCCGCCTCACACGCCAGTGATCTGGAGTTTGATCCCGGGTCCAGTCAGGGATATGCACTACTGACAAGCTCAAATGAGAGCGAAACTCAAGTCTAGTGCTTCCAATCTGACATGGACAAGACCTTAGGTTGCCAGTAGTGGGTTGTGCTGAATCTGTAAACCTCTAATCCCGAAATAACCAAATAAATCAATAGTGAAATAGTCAAAGGTTCAAAATCGTTGGAAGCAGACTGCTTTGAGTTTATTTCGATTGTATGAAGCATTGGCCATTCAGAAAGCAGTGGCAAACCACTGAACTAAAATTTGCCTTGTAAACCACAGACAGCCAATAAATAATGAGGTTGATTACAATGATCTATAACTAAATTTGTCTTTTCCTTTGTTTTTGCCTACGTTGCTACACAGATAAATGTTATGATTCCACCTCTTAAAGTGAGATTTCACCGAAGGAGATCAAGCTGTTTACATTGTTTAATCTCTTTATCTTTGCCATTCCTTTATGCGTTTTAACGTTATTGTTAAGACCTCTCATCAAGTATGGTTAGTTTATCTTGCATCTGATTGTGTGTGTGTGTGACAGGAGTGAAATGTCATTGGCAAAGCTCAAATCATCAATTTACTTTGTCAGAGTCCATTGAATTCCATTTCTTGCAGTAGTTATTCTTTTTTTCATAACCTTGTCTGTGATCAGTAGGAATAATAATGATGCCAATGTTATCCCTGTCTTACTCTTGTTTTAATCTCAAATATATCTATTAGCTATTCCTCATGAAGAACTCTTATTTCATGTTGCCTTATTAAGTTATTGATTTTCAGTGGGATCCCGTAGTACCTCATCAACTTCCAATGATGTGAAAGGCATTTTTAAAAATCCACAAATCCTGTGTAAAGTGGCAAATACAGTCCAATACTTTGCTCTATTATCATGCATAATGTGGCTATTTGGTCAGTGCAAGAAGTGTTTGATCAGAAGCCTGCTTGTTCATCACTTAGCAGTTAATCAATGGCAGCCCTTCATCTCTCTAGTGTACTGGTATTTCTTTGTTCTTCTAGACTCTGCTACACAACTTGTGCAGAAAGTTAGTTGAGGTGTCTATATTGTTTGTGTCTTTAATTTCTATAAATTCACACTGCTCATCCTCATTTTCAGGTTTTAATTTATTTCTCATTTTCTCATTATAATTCTCAAGATTTTAGTTACGCGGCTCATTAAACTAACTGCGATGTTCTCCATAGTCTCTTTCAGCAGATTTCTTTGGTAGAGCTATGAAAATTGATTTCATGATATTGTCAGATTATATGCACTGTTGTAAACAGATGACATTCAGCTGTTTTATCATGCATATGTTCAATTCACCTACGGCTTTAGTTTCTTCAATACTGATATTATCTGATCCAAGGATTTACATTACTTCATGTGTTATATAGCTTCTTCTAATTTTAATTTCAATATTGATGGCCCTTTACCTTGGTCTTGAGTGTATGCTTCTGATCGGCCATCATCATCACGTGATTCATTTAGCACAACATCCTTGGGTAACTCATTCTGTAAAATTTCTCAAGGTCAGCACGTTTCAGGTTAGAGGCATACATGACAACTGTCAGTCATTGCAGTGCATGTCTGATTGTATATAGACTGTGCTAGCTGGGCTAGTGCAACTGTCAGTCTGTACATGGTCTGATTGTGTATAGACTGGGCTAGCTGGGGTAGTGCAACTGTCAGTCAGTACATGGTCTGATTGTGTATAGACTGGGCTAGCTGGGGTAGTGCAACTGTCAGTCATTGCATGGTCTGATTGTGTATAGACTGGGCTAGCTGGGGTAGTGCAACTGTCAGTCAGTGCATGGTCTGATTGTGTATAGACTGGGCTATTTGGGGGAGTGCATCTGGGGGAAGATAACAGTTAACTGCATCATCATCATCATGTGCCATGCAAATAAGCCTGGAAGGTCATGGTTTGCCATCTCACATACTCACCATTCTTGGTCAGGTCATTATACCATGTTGCCAAGCCATCCAAGTATTTATCACTTTGACTTCCCCTTGCTCTTTTTTTTAATGATTTGTCAGTTGTCACAATGTTTTCAAGTCTACTTCTCATTAGAATTGATGAGTATTAGAATTGATGAGTAATTTTCTAGGAATCTGTAAAGAATGTAGTTTGCCATTGCTTTCCTTGGTAGTGATCATACTGATCTGTGACCATAGCCATTGTCTCCATAAGAGATCCTCTGCCTATTGTCATGAACTTGAGACCAAAACCAACAACTACCTGTCAGCTGCTCTGAAGCTCAATCTGCCATCTGCTGATGAGGTTTCACTTACCCTAGTTAGGGGGTGGGGGAAAACAGGTAGCCACCTAATCAGAGGGTGTCCCATCAGCTAGCAGAGGGAAAGAGGTTTAAATGCAACGACAGGTGGTTCAAATATTTCTGTTGTTGTTTAGTTATACTTTTAGTTAAGTTTCCAGAGCAGCTTTGTGGAATAGAAACCGATGCCCCCTCTGCCGTGCGTCCACCTTGACGAGGTAGAGGGGCTTGAGCGTCCCAATGACCCCAAGAGCTATGCCGACGGTAGCACAGCTACTGGTAGGGTCACCCATGTCGGACAGGTCAAGGGAGAGGGACCAGACGAAGAGACGTACAAACCTGCTGCCTTGTAGGTAGACTGGGGACAGTCAAAGGCTAGGGAAAGCATCCCGAACAAATGCTTGTCGAAATCGGATGTACTGAGCCACAGGCTTGACAAAGAAGTGCAACGTAACTTTATCATTTCATGATGCCACAGATGAAAATTAATCGTTATGGTGCTAATCCCGTGAAGTCCCATCAGGCGGTGATAGTGCCGGGCCCCCTGCCTCGAGGGGGTCCACCCATGACTACTGGTAGTCACCTTCCCCTGTGCTGTGGAGTCAAGGCACAGAGGAGTAGGTTAAGAGCTATTGACCAAACACCCCGGACACTCAACATACTACAATGGAATGCCGAAGGAGTTTATAACAAGAAAGCCTCCCTAACACAGCGTCTTCATAAAGATAGAATAGATGTGGCATGCATTCAAGAGACACACCTCAACGCCAATCGCACATTTTCAGTCGAGGGATATCAGGCCACACGTTTCGACCGCGAAGGACACAAAGGAGGAGTTGTAATACTTACAAGAAATACAATACCTTGCAGCGAAGTATCTGTGATCTCTGACAACCAAACGGAAATTATAGGTGTTGATATAATGATAAAGGACGTGAAAACAAGAATTTACAATCTGTATAGCCCGGCAGATAAGGATCTTACACTCTCAAACATGAAAATAACTGACACAAATTGCATTGTTGTCGGAGACTTTAATAGCCGTTCAGAAAGATGGGGATACCCAGATACTGACAAAAGAGGAGATGAAGTGGAGGACTGGGAAATAGACTCAAATCTCCATCTACTCAACAAAGCGGATGACACACCGAGCTTCTACTCCAGAAGATGGATTACCACTTCTACTCCAGACTTAGCTTTCTGCACAGGAGACATCCTCCACAAAATCGATCGCCATGTGCTTGACCAATTAGCAGGTAGTGACCACAGACCAATCAAGCTTGTAATAAATATGGAGTATGTTCCACAGGAGCAAAAGCCTTTGCCCCGCTGGAATTACAAACGAGCAGATTGGGACAGATTTGCCATACTAACAGACAAATATTGTGAAAACATAAATACACGATATGGCAACATGAAGCAAATGGTGGAAAGTCTAAACAGAGCAATAATACAGGCGGCCACTGAGTCTATTCCAAGAGGAGCGAGGAAAAATTACAAACCATACTGGACTGAGGAACTACAAATTTTGGAGGACAAAGTTGAAGATGCTAGGAAGACCGCAGAGAGAGAACAAACAACTGAAGCGAACATCTCTCTCAAAGCCATCTCAGCAAAATATAAAAGAACAGTAAATCAAACAACTAGAGATTGTTGGAGGGAAAAAACAGAAAACCTGAATTTTGACAGGGATGGAAACAAACTATGGAAACTAGTGAAAGCCATGAACAATGAAGGACCCAGAAACAAACAAATAACAATTAAACAAGGAAATGCCTTGCTTACAGGAAAAAAGGCTGCAAATGCACTAATGGAACACTATGCCAGTGCAAACCACATTGATATTACAGCCGAACAGAAGAAAGCAATCAAAGATAAACAGATACATCATAGATATACAGAGACAGCAGCAGAATATATGATGGCAAATCTAACAATGGAAGAAATGGAACAGGCAATGAATACCCTAAAAAAGAAGACATCTCCAGGAAAGGATGGAATCACAAATGAAATGCTAATAGGACTAGGCACTAAGGCAAAAAAGAAACTACTAGCAGTCCTAAATTACAGCTGGAAGAGGGGAATAGTCCCACAGGCATGGAAGGAAGCTATACTAATACCAGTCCCAAAGAAAGGAAAAGACCTGGAAGAACCAAATGGCTATCGACCTATCAGTCTTCTTAGCTGTGTAGGAAAATTAATGGAACGCATTATCAATGGCAGGCTAACATGGCATCTGGAAGAAAACCAACTCTTAACACCTCACCAAGCAGGATTCAGAAAGTACAGATCCACTGAAGATCAAATAACCTATATAGCTCAGGAAATAGAGGATGCCTTCCAAGAGAAAAAGCACACACTAGCGGTCTGGATAGATTTAGAAAAAGCATTTGATAAAGTATGGAAGGAAGGACTGAAAGTAAAACTGCAAAAAATGCATGTTTGTGGGAAAATGTACAAATGGATCAGCCACTACCTTGAGAACAGAACTGCCAGGACAAAAGTACAAGGACAAACCAGCAAAATGATGCTGTTGGAGCAAGGTGTCCCCCAAGGAGGAGTTCTTTCACCAACATTATTCCTAGCATATATAAACGACATCACGGAAAATTTTCCAGCCAGAGTACACACATCATCTTTTGCAGATGACCTAGCCATATGGACATCTGAAGAATATATTAGTACAGCTAACAGCAGAATACAGCAAGCCCTATTAGCGCTAGAGGACTGGTCAAAATCATGGCTAGTGAAGATAAGTGAGGAGAAAACAACATGCACAGTGTTCTCCCTCTCAACTAAAACTCAGCAACCTAAGCTGGTATTGAATGGAAAAATATTGCGCCATGAAGAAAATCCAAACTATCTAGGAGTCACCTTTGATCGTCGCCTGACATGGAAGACACAGGTTGAGAAAAATCGAACAAGAGCAAGGCAAAGAATGGCAATCATGAAAAAGCTTGCTGGTACAACGTGGGGAGCAGATGAGAAAGTTCTCAAGAAGTTATATACTGGACGGGTGAGGCCAGTACTGGAATATGGCATTGCAGCTTGGGCAACAGCAGCTAAGTCAAACTTTAACAAAATAAGTAGAGTCCAAAATCAAGGAATGCGAATCATAACTGGAAGCCTGAAGACAACGCCTATTAATGAATTAGAAAAGATCACTTGTTTACAACCAATGCAGGATAGAAGAGATAGCAGAGCCCAGCAACAAGCTGAAAAATTTAGAAGATTGACAGACCACCCTATGTATAAAAGGTTTAGTGGTTTTGGAAAGGGAAGACTGAAGCGTAGCAACTTTGTAGAAACTGCAAAACGAAAGATTAGGGCAGATCCCATACTTAACATATCAACAGTCAAACCCATTTACAATGCAGACAAGTTCCCAGCTTGGAGACAGCAGCAACTGCCTGAGATGATAGAAAACATTCCTGGTATTGAGAAAAAGAACACTCAGCATGAAACCGAAAGAAGAGAAATAACCCTAAACTACATAAAAGAACATTACCCAAGCAGCAATTGGACCCATGCATATACAGATGGATCAGCCAAAAATTCAGTAGAGAATGGAGGAGGAGGGATTCTCCTAAATTTAAAAAATGGAGTGAAAAAAACACATTCAGTGGCAACTGGAAAGTTTTCAAGTAACTTCAAAGCGGAGGTAGAGGCTCTGAAAACTGCAGCAGAAATGCTCTGATGGAGGAAAATAAAGAGACGCAAATAGCTATCTTACAGATGCAAAGTCAGCTGTCTCAATACTGAAGAGCAATAACAGCACAGAAATAGCTGACCTAAGAGCAGCACTCCATGGTCTATGCCAGAAATCCAAAAAAGTTGTAATACAGTGGATCCCATCACATTGCAGTATACCTGGAAATGAAGAGGCTGACAGACTGGCAAAAGAGGCCGGACGACTACCACAGCCTGACATAGACATAACCTATAATGAGGCAAAGAGGTTGATAAAAAGCACTTATAGAACCAAATGGGAATCAGAGCATCCAGGCCACCAAAAGGATGATGCATATTACAAACTTGACCGAAGAGAACAAGTAGCAATCTTCAGACTCCGCACAGGACACAACAGGTTGAAATACCACTTGTTCAACAAACTAAAGATAGGAGATACAGATGAATGTAATTGTGGAACTGGTAAAATGACAGCTAAACATTTGCTGCAAGAGTGCCCAATATATGCAGAACAGAGAAAGATATTTTGGCCTACACCTGCTTCATTTGAGGACAAGCTCTATGGAGATATCAACAAGCTCAAGTCGACTGCAGCTTACTTTAACTGTATTCAGGTTGACATTTAAATGTACATGAAGAAGTATTTAGACTGCCACACTTCATACCACAGGCATGTCGGTTACACAAGCCTCCCAGAGGCATGAAATGGAATATTGCTTGGATAGCAAATCCATTACGTGGAAAGTCCGAATCGAAAGCTCACTGTGTGGGCTTCAAAAAAGGTGGAAAAAGTGTCCTAGTGGCACAAAATGGAATGTTGCTTGGATAGCAAATCCATTACGTGGAAAGTCCGAATCGAAAGCTCACTGTGTGGATGTCATCTGTAAACTGCATTCTTCTGGCTTCTGGAAGAACAGCCTATGGTGAACGGAAGGCCCAATATACGGAAGTGAGGCTAAGCAGCCATGTGCAGGACGTGACGATTCCTTGGGTGAGCCCAGTACCAGAGCGCTGTGTGATGGCTCTGCAATTATGGAAGCCTCCTTGGATGGCGGGGAATGCCCATGGTCTGCCCCTGCCTTCCCTTGAGGGCCGACCAGGATGCCTTTGGCTGTTCTATATGGGCCAGCTGGGATGGGAGATAACACCACAACAGTGAGAGTCTAACGTCCTAAGAAACCCCCGGGAAGGTTAACCCGGTCAACAAATGCCCGCAGAAGTCGGATGTGTCGGCCTAACGGCGCAAGAACGCAGCTCTGCTGTAAACAGGCACAACGCAATCACGTCCGAAAAAAACCTCCGGATGAACGAAGAAGAAGAAGAAGAAGAAACCGATGCTCTTAAAGTAATATAAGAGTTTGCATACTTCAGGGCACATGATGATAAAATAACAGCTAAAAAAATAAAAGCAAAGATGTGACACAAACACTGCTGTATAATAATGGAAACAGGTAAACTTAAAGGAAACCTTTTTTGTAAAACCAGAAATGCACACAATTACACTTGTTTTGAATTAAGAATATTTTCGCAATACCTATACATATTATGTCACTTTGAATTCTCACA
Organism: Cepaea nemoralis; assembly: GCA_014155875.1. Taxonomy (NCBI): domain Eukaryota; kingdom Metazoa; phylum Mollusca; class Gastropoda; order Stylommatophora; family Helicidae; genus Cepaea; species Cepaea nemoralis. The sequence continues at coordinate 32,981 of JACEFZ010008828.1, forward strand.
CGTTTTCTTGCAGACACCTTTATAGCATTCTGTTTCATTTTTGGATGTAAGCAATGTTAACAGCTTTCACCTGCATTTTGTTTCACATTCATTTGGTCATAATTGATGTGTTTTCATGTTGTTTCTTACAATTTGCAGAGGAGCATTTTCAATTGTCAGAAGATGCGTGCAAAAGTCTTCTGGATTAGAATTTGCGGCAAAAATTATTAATACAAAGAAACTCTCAGCAAGAGGTAAGTTCCATGTGGTGTGTAGTCAAGCTAGAAATTAATCCACAGTTATAATGAAACAAACGAGAATTATTTCTTGGACTTACAGCAGTCTTGTAATGTGCTCTATGGCGAAGGGATTATGGACGCAATCCAGAATCCTGCATACTATGGTCGAAACACACGATTTGGCAGCAGATCACCTTGCATTGGTTTTCATACAATGGTCTGAGTGCTAATCGTTCAGAGAATAATGGCAAACTACTGAACGTAAACTTGCCATGAAATCACAAATAGCCAAGAAATGCTGGGGTTTGACTACAACGTTCTGTAAAGGATATGCAACTAACAAACATGTAATGTCAAAATTGTATACACCATTGGTGAACTTAAACACAGAAGCCACAGATAATAGGTTGCACGATTTATTGCCTGGCATATTTCACTGTATCTTGTCAGGTGCATACTGAAGAGTTATATATCATATGAAATTATATATATGTATCCTAAATAGATATAGAACAGATGGCACAATCCAAACATCAGTGAAACATCAGTTCCCAAACTCAAGGTATTTATTCAACTAACCTTTTGAGGAGATAATGCAACATCTACAGGACTGACTCATAACAGTGGTTGACTCGTAACAGTGGTGGACTCTTAACAGTGGTTGACTCGTAACAGTGGTGGACTCGTAACAGTGGTGGACTCGTAACAGTGGGCAGCTCAATGTCCTGTGCTGCAGTTTGTTATTTGATACAAAACCACCCCTATCACCACCTAGCAGTGAAAGAACCTGTTCCCCTCCAGGCTAAGTCTGATTGCATTTATCAATTTCAATGTAGGTGCCTGTCTACCAGCATTGAGAGAACAACAAGGCAGTTGAATAATGGCTAGTAGAACACATACCCCGGGAAGGTTAACCCGGTCAACAAATGCCTGCAGAAGTCAGACGTGTCGGCCTAACGGCGCAAGAACGCAGCTCTGCTGTAAACAGGCACAACGCAGTCACGTCCGGAAAAAAAAAAAAAACTACGGATGAACGCAGAAGAAGAAGAAGAAGAACACATACTCAATTCAATAAACATAATAATAAACAAAGAATATTCTGGTAACTCAGTAAAACCGATGAGTATAAAATACCCACTTCCGCAGTAGGACTTCACTTGTTGCAATCCGGTTACATGGTTGGTAGAGAATGTGTTTCGTTTGTTGTTAAACACACACACAATGAACAAATGTTAAGATATGCTAAAGCAGTTGCTATCTGTATATCCAAACCAATGTTGTGTAAACAAAAAGACAACATAGTTTTAATTTACTATAGTAAACATCTCAGTTACTGTTGAAATATGTGTGTTTTATATTTCAGTTTGAAGGAATTACTGTCTTGTTTTGTTTCATGTTGAGTGACTTCTGTAATATGTACCTAAGAAGATGCTAGGCAATAAATTGTACAACCTTGTATTTGTCTTCATTATTATAATCTGCATATATGTGTGTGTACACTTGTGTACATATGTGTTTAAAAAAAATAATCTCATTGCAGATAATGTCGTCAGGGTGTTAAGTGTTCTCTCACATATTTTAGGCCATGGTATAATAAGGTGGGGTGGCTAGTTTGCTTCCTCACCACCTCTCCTGACAATTCCAAGAAAATTGTGAAAAGCAATCCATACCTATTTTATGTGGCAGAGTCGACACCAGTGCAGTAATAGTTAAAAATGTATCACTGCTGGGATGTGAACCTCTGCCATTGTCTTGGCAGATAAGGGCATATCAGCAAGCCATTGCAGCTGTGTCAGCGAAGGATGGAATGACAGAAAACTTTTTATGTATATTCCAACTGAGGGTTAAAGTTTGGAAAACCGCCTTCAGACATTTTTACCACAAAGTTTCATTGTGTAAATTACACAGTTGTTTCACATTCATAATGCAGATTGCTCAATTAAGACTTTGTACCTTCGTCTACTTGCACACACTGGAGTATTCTGTTGTGATTTAAGTGGACAATGAGAATTACAACACCACTGTTCACACATGTTAAGAGTGATCATCTTTCTTTCCAGCACCACCACCATCACAGACTTCCCCCCTTCCCCCAACACCTTCTTCTCCCCTTCCCCCCTCCACCGCCTTCCCCTCTCCTCCCACCACCACCAACACCACCACCACCGCAGATGAGTTGTATATTCATAGAAGTATGTATATAGAAGTATATGTATTCATAGAATCACCTTCATGTTGCACGACATACTGTTCTTCATTTCTTCTTTCCTCCTAACTTTAGTATTGGGGTGGGGAACATGTGTTTCTGCCAAGGGCCATTTAAATATTAACATCATTATTCCCATTTGACACAATATTATCAGTTTAAAAATCAGCCCAATATATTAATTGAAAACATTTAATTAACTCATCACTAATGTAATGGCTGAAACTGCTTCTCTTTGGTGAGGCATGTGATGTTTGCTGGTATAGATGATTTTGCTACTAGATTTATTGATAATTGTTTATGAAGCTACGAGATTTATTGATGATTGTTTATAATGCCCCAAGATTTGTTGATGATTATGTAAAAAGCTCCTAGATTTATTGATGATTATTTATAAAACCCACAGATTTATTGATGATTGTTTATAAAGCTCCTAGATTTATTGATGATTGTTTATAAAGCTCCTAGATGTATTGATGATTTTTTTTATAAAGCTCCTTGATTTATTGATGCTTGTTTATAAAGCTCATATATTTATTGATTGTTTATAGTATTCCTAGATATATTGATTTTTTATAGAGCTCCTAAATTTATTGATGATTGTTTATAAAGTTTCTATATTTATAGATGATTGTTTATAAATCTCCTAGATTTAATTGATAATTGTATAAAAAGCTCCAAGATTTATTGACGATTGTTTATAAAGTTCCTAGATTTATTAAACTTTCAGTCTGGCATGCGGATACCTTGGCAGGGCCAGACCAAATGATTTTACGGGCTTGCTTGCGTGTTGGTCATCCTCCGCTCCTGCTTTAGTATATGTCTGGCCTGTATCAGAAGTATACAAGAGGGTGCATAAATAGTGACAGATCCCTAGCATGTACCGTGGCGATAAATATTCCTACCATCCACTCATCATCCAGATATGTGTGACACATTCAGCTGCACTATCCTACCAGCTCTGCTTCTGCCTGTCATTCATGATAGATTATTCAGTCCGAAATTTAGTGTGGAGTTTTTCAAACATGCAACTACACCATAAATCTAGCTTGCTGTCTGCCCACAGACTTACTTACTATCAGGAAATTAGTTCGGCGGTTTCTCCCTTTGTCTTCGACAACATAGTAACTAGACATTACATCTTTTTCCAACATTTCTACCTTTTGCAGGAAAGATTTTAATGAAGGATTAGAGATATGATACACGCCACTTGGCTTGGCCAGGCAGTTGCCAGTGCTTGGCGCCTATTTCAAGACTCAGTGGGTGGAATCGTTAACAATGATATGAATTAGAACTGGCCTCAGTACTCAATAAATTAACATGCATTTATTCTTATATAAGTATGTAGAAACAGAACGACTAAAACAATTACTAATAAACTACAAACATTAGTTAATAATGGATGCCTGTGCAGAGTAGAATTAAAGTGGTATAACAAAATCACCAAGGTGGAGCTCAAGGAGACACATAAGATAATACCAGAAGTGAGGAAAATTCGCTGGCTCTGGATAGGGCATATATTTAGAAAGCCTTATAATTCAGACAGCAATGGCAAACTACTGAACGTAAACTTGCCAAGACATCAACAACAGCAGTAAAATACTGGTGTTGACAGCGATGTCCTGTAAAAAAAAAGGATATGCAAAAAAAAAAAAAAAAAAAAGAAAGAAAAAATAAAATTTAAAAAAAAATAGTACAACAAAAAAAGTCCTTGTCTGGAACCCACAAGGCATACGAAATAGAAGAGGATCTAAATTTAAAAAAAAAAACACAGTGACGAGAATTACAGACATAGATGAATTATATGAAGGGGATGGAGGTCGGCGTGGCTGAATGCAGAAGAAGGGTTGCTCTTAAACTTCCAGTGTGCTGATGGCCAGGTAGCCGGTTCAACCCGTACACCAGTCAGTTGGACTAAACTTGTGACTTCTCGACTTTGACTTGGGGACGTATATTACAAGTACTTCAGAAGTCGGAGTGGGTTCGCCTGATGGTGAGAGACAATGGTAATAGGGACAGCTAACACAAGCAAACATCGGTCCAGCGTAAACGACCCTCAAGTTCAAAGCAAGCGAACCAAAATAAAAAGGTGGGGGGGGGGGGGGGGGGGTTGGCGGAGCTGCATGACACGGCAAAAGATAGGAGAACGGACTTCGGTTGAGTTGGTTGAGGTTTAGTTTAGTTTTTTCCACGGATCAACATCACGGCACACGGGTGTAACCCATAACTGCTCCGTTCGACCCCTAGCTCAAGCCTGAGTCCGGGGAATTTCAACTCAGTGCACGAACTCCGTAGAACCGGCGAGGATCCTGAAATACTTTGGATAGATTTTTAACTCGAAATTTTGCTCGGGCAGCGCCGTTAGGCTACTCTTTTTCGATTTCCAACTGCCAGGGGATATTTTTACATGCACAACAATACACACAGGCATCCGATCTCACTACCCAGAGACCAGGGGACATTTTATTAATAGAAGTCCACGTGAAAAAATCATGGCCCTCACCGGGGCTTGAACCCGGGGCCTCCAGTACTCGAGGCGGACATCATACCTCGAGACCACTCAGCCCTTGAGGTTCCGTGCCCCAATGGGAGACAAAGTGTGAAAGAAAGAAAAGTCTGATATGGCTAAAGGTTGGACATTTGTTTTCTTTGGTTGGCAGATAAAGTGTTGGGTACTATAACCGAAAGATTGGTTAGGGGAAGGGAATCGGACTGCGTCCGCAAAGTAGCCATACCTCTACCGGGGCCTGTGGTCAATCCCCAGTAGGAGCTGGTTTTGTTCTGACCAGTACGTCTTAGGGATCGACTCAGCCCCTCACCTGACAATATTGTTTTCCCTTGGAAATTGGGGAGAAAATGTAGCAAGTAATGGGATCGTCCCACCTAAGAAACCTATTGTCCCACCAAAGTTTGCTGGGACATAATTTAAAAAAGTAAGTCAATAAAGGACATTTATCTCGCCCTAATGTGCGTCTGGGACATAGCGCTAGACCCATATTTGTATAGACCGATCAGCACTCGGTGAGTAATGAGGTCAGTATCACGCGGGTCGCTTTTACTTTCCAAGACATTGTTGGTGCCCAGTTTAGGTTGGGTCGCCCAGGTAGCCAAGGTCAAATGAAAAAAAAAAAAAAAATTCAAATTCGCCCAGCTGCGAATTGAACCCATGTCGCTACCGAAGCTCCCCCAACATAGCATTTAAAAAAGAAAAAAAAAAGGTTAAAGGTCGTGAGGATCGACTTCATTGCAAAAAATAATTCCATATAGCTCGGTCTATCTCCGCAGAGCAGCTACCCGCCTGTCGAAAAGTAAACGCCTATAGAAAACTAACCGCCTATCGAAAACTAACCACCTGTGGAAAACTAACGGCCTGTCCAAAGCGTCGCACACAGCACGAACTCCTTAACTCCGGCCACTATCCTCATGACACCCCCCCCCCCCCCCCAAAAAAAAAAAAAAAATAGCGAATGGCTGAGCCTCCATGGCGAATTGGTTACATGACCTGCCTTGCCCTCCGAGGGTTGTGGGTTCGATTTCGGGCACCGTCATCTATTTTCTTGGAGACCCCTGGGGGACGTCGTGGAGCGACGGAGTTCGTGCTTTGTGCGACGCTTTTGGGCAGGCCGTCCTGTGGAAAGAGATCCAGCCTCGTGGAGTAAAACCAAGTGCAATGAATTCGTACCTCTCGCTTCTAAAATAATTGAGGGAGTCCGAAAATGAACATATACTTTCTGAACACGGAGCAAACGGCTGAACGAGAACGCGACATATATCTCCAGACCTAATAGGAACGAAACCTTAAGACATTATTGCTCTGCGCAGTGTCCATCGAAGGGATTAGATGGACCTGTTTGCACATGTTATCATCCAATGTTGAGAAGCATGTTTTAACCATGTACAGTTAAAATGAGCTGTGTTAATGTTGGGCAAGTACAGAAATGCAAGTACAGTATCTAGACACGCGGATAACATCAGATGGAAAATTTATCATAAAGATCAAAATAGGACAAGCACAACTTATATAAAATAGAGAACGTCTTATGGAATAAATCCCCGTCGTTTGAGGTTAGAATAAGAAATTGTTCATTTAAAGAACACGCTGTTACATATGGCGGTGAATTCAGGACAGTTAGTCATCAACATCATCATCATCCACTTTTGGCGACAAGCATCGAGGGGAGGAATCGCTGGCGCTCCAGCGCCGTTTGAGGCACTGGATAATGTCATTCCGTGTGATTGTGCAGTCTTTAATGTCGTCATTCCATTTTCTTCTGGGCGGCCTCGTGCTCTCTAGAAGATCGCCATAGAAGATATATGGGCAAGTTTACGTTCATGTAGGACCAGTGCTGGTAGTTGATGGTGTTGTATTTTGACAAGATGGCCAAACCATTTGACCTTCTGTCTTTCAATATATGTGACACAAGGTGTTGTTCCCACTGTCTGTCTGATAACTTCATTTCTTATTCGGTCTGGGATAGTTAGGTTGGCGGCTCTCCTCAAGCATCTAATCTCACCGGTGTTGATTTTTCATAACTGTGATTTGGATAATTTCAGTTTGACATTGGTAGCATAGGGTTTGGATAGTAAACAAACAAAATACAATTAAAGGCTTCCGAAATTTAGTTTTACAAAAGAATGCTGAAAATTCCGTTGACAGCCAAAATGAGTAATGAAGGAGATTACGACACAAAGACAGGCAGGCCTTATTTTAACAACACCACGAGAAGAGAACCACGACACCATGTGAAAACTGGAGATATTTGCGGAAAGAGGCAGTGGAAATCACCAAGTGAAGATGCTAACATTCGTTTGCCGTGGCACGGAAAGATATCAGCACCCTACACGATGTTGGATACCCCAAGGTGAGGAGAAGCATGATCTCCCAGGACCTTCGGCTTGATGACGAGTCCTGCGTACAACACTGGAGATACGATAGCCACTAATTTCAACTCTCTGAGCAGAAACAACGCAGCGAAAAGCCACAAGAAACTCAATTCTCAGAAACTAACATCAAGCCATCCTCCAGATGTATTTTCCAGACGTGGTTACTGTATCCTACTCGCTTTGAAAAAACAAAACAAAAACAGCCGAGGGAGAAAAAAAAACCCACTGGTGATGAATTGCAAAGACAGGGCTTCAGGGCGAGTCCAACTGAATTCTGTCCCATGAATTGATTTTTCTATTCATTGATTAGATGCTTACTGTGCTTCGTGCATACCAAGCTTGCGAGGAGAGCTCTGGAAATAACCATTGATAAATCCAGAAAACAACATCCTCCGCAAGAAGTCTGCAGACTGGCGGTTTTATTTTACTCCTAACCTCAGGCAGGCTTACCACACGCATTTATTATGCGCTAGTTGCCGCAACAAGTTCCCTTGCATATTTTTTTCCCAAGTCACTTCGTTGATGTGTGTTTTATATAAAGTCAGTCTTTCACACGCGTGAGCAAGGTATTTCTCCGCCGCTCTCACCTAGTCTCCCGTGCGTGAGCACAACGCACACACCCTAGAACTTTCCGAGTTTTACGACAACTGATAAACCAAACGCCCTTCCCGCTTCCTTTTAAAATTTGTAACAATGTAAGTTAGATACATACCATTTCGGTAGTAGTTTAGTTCACACACACCCACCCACACACACACACACACACAAACACACATACACACACACATACACACCAACACACGCGCACACATTCACGCACAAAAACTTCCAGTCTTGCAACTGAGGAACCACACCCCATTTCCCCCCAAATTTATAAGGGCAATTTCTGTAGGTTAGATATGTAACCTTTTGTGATAGTAGTTTAGCTCTCTCTCTCTCTCTCTCTCTCTCTCTCTCTCTCTCTCTCTCTCTCTCTCTCACACACACACACACCTCACGCGCAGAGTCACACTTACGCAGACTCACACAAGATCATCCTTGATGTTTACAACGGTGATTCCTGTGGTTAGATATAAAATCTATATAATAATAGTAGTTTATCTCACACACGTGCGCGCGCACAAACACGCGTACAATACCCTATGTGGTTTTATAACGGTGATCAATATGGTAAAATATACAACCTATTATGATAGTAGTTTAACCCATCTCTCTCTCTCTCTCTCTCTCTCTCTCTCTCTCTCTCTCTCTCTCTCTCTCTCTCTCTCTCTCTCTCTCTCTCTCACTAGACCGTCCTTGGTATTTCCTGTAGATTAGATATATAACCTATTGTGATAGTAGATTAGCTCACACACAACTCTCTCACACACAAGCGCACACAACACCGTGCTTAGTGCTTAGTTGTACAATGATGAACTCATATTTGATATAAGCAGCATGTGCATCAACCACATCTAGAGTAGACATGTTCGTGCGCCCGGTAGCGCGCCTTCGGCTTACACGTGTATGGGATCGAAACCCCATATCAAATCCCATAAAGATTATATTGCACGCTCTAGCATTACCACTGGCTAGGGGAAGCGGCTAGGTTTTAATGTTACTCTGTCTCTGTCTGTCTTTGTGTGTCTGTTGTCTGTCTCTGCCTGCCTGTCTGTCTTTCTCTCTGTCTGTCCTCTCTCTCTCTCTCTCTCTCTCTCTCTCTCTCTCTCTCTCTCTCTCTCTCTATATATATATATATATATATATATATATATATATATATATATATATTATATATATATATATATATGTTATTTGCATTTATATTCGGTTAGTCTCTGTGGCGTATCCATGTTCTAATGTTAGCGGGGAGCGAACATATAAACCTTCTTTCGACAAAACGGCCTCCAGGATGACCTTTACCTTACAAATGAACAAGGCACTGTTAAAATGTTGCATATCCTTTGCAGGACGCTGCGTCAACCCTAGGTTGATTTTTCTAGGCAATTTTATGTTCAGTAGTTTGCCATTGCTATCTGAAGGAGAAGTCAGAGTTTAAGTTCAAATAACCGGTTTATGGAATTTTCAAAAATAGAATACAAGAGGGGTACCCCCTGCACCAACCTCCTAGCTACGTCACTGATTAGTTTGTATTAACAGATCTGATATATGAAAAAAAGGGGAAAGGGGGGGGGGGAGGAGTTAGTTGCATATCTTTTACAGGACGCAGCAAACCCCACCACTTTTTTTTTTTTTTGGGACTGTATCTGATTCTGGGCAAGTTTACATTCAGTAGTTTGCCATTGATTTCTGAACGACCGGCACTCTTACCAAATGCGGTCTGCTTCCAAATCGCCGCAGCTGTGTTTGGAACGCGGTATGCCGGATTATGAATTACAATTGTAACCCGTTCGTCACAAAGCGGGTGGTATATGAGAAGCTTGGGATTATTTTTCAGATGTATGTTAACTTAGAAATGCGTGTGTAATGTAGCATTTTTCCTGTGTCCGCGGAACCAGTTTTGTTGTTTGTGCTTTTACCTTGTCCCGGAGTTTGTTCGTGGGTTAGTTGGGAATGCTCCGGTAAATTGAGTTTTACGTTGTGCCAGAGTTGGTTCGTGGGTTAGTGGTGAAGGCTTTGGAAAACCGAGTTTTATCTTGTGCCAGAGTTGGTTCGTGGGTTAGTGGTGAAGGCTTTGGAAAACCGAGTTTTATCTTGTGCCAGAGGTGGTTCGTGGGTTGGTGGTGAATGCTCTGAAAAACCGAGTTTTATCTTGTGCCAGAGGTGGTTCGTGGGTTGGTGGTGAATGCTCTGAAAAACCGAGTTTTATCTTGTGCCAGAGGTGGTTCGTGGGTTGGTGGTGAATGCTCTGAAATACCGAGTTTTATCTTGTGCCAGAGGTGGTTCGTGGGTTGGTGGTGAATGCTCTGAAAAACCGAGTTTTATCTTGTGCCAGAGGTGGTTCGTGGGTTGGTGGTGAATGCTCTGAAATACCGAGTTTATCTTGTGCCAGAGGTGGTTCGTGGGTTGGTGGTGAATGCTCTGAAATACCGAGTTTTATCTTGTGCCAGAGGTGGTTCGTGGGTTGGTGGTGAATGCTCTGAAATACCGAGTTTTATCTTGTGCCAGAATTGTTTCGTGGGTTGGTGGTGAATGCTCTGGAAAACAGAGTCGTTCGTGTCGTTTAGATTCTGACAACGGCTTGCATCTATCTAAGTTCGGTTGATGTAGATTACTTGTATTCCGATTCAGTTCCAACGCACCATCTTCATGGGGACAATGTTGTATTAGCTCTTCATCCCCTCTCCAAGTCTTACATCAATGGGCGGTGCAAGAAGGACATTGAAAATTCACATCTACAGCCATATTAGAATGTATTAAGGTCATGTTTCATCGCAACAGATGTCATCACTTATCTTTTTCATACGGTAAGTTTACGTTCAATAGTTTGCCATTTAGGGTGTAAAGGGTGAAAGAGGAAGGGATAAAAAAGAAGAAGAGGAAGCGCAGCAGCAGCAGCAGCAGAGAGGGGAGGGGGGTGGCTGCGATGACCCCAGGTGGGTGATGTTTCCACCACAGATTTTAAGTTTCACATTTCACCACTGTCATTTACTGCCAATATATAGTACCTTGCGGTGTATGGCAGAGGGGTCTTTGAGGCTGAGGAATTAGGGCAGCCTGGCTAGTGCAGTCGCCGCCAACTGTGCAGGTTAGGATTTTCTTTTTGCCTTCACCACACTCCAGCCAAATGCTCTTTTACACTAATCCTACCTTGTATTTTTGGGTGCCTGTAATTGTCACAAATGAAAAATTTCCTGCAATCCAATCAGACCCAGAAGAAAACCAACATCAGAGGGATTGTCCTAATGGCCATCTCTCTCTCTCTCTCTCTCTCTCTCTCTCTCTCTCCCCCCCCCCCCCCCCCCCCCCACCCCTCTCTAAGAATGTGGCAAGTCATTTGAAATGGGATACATGTTCAGCCACCATGTCAGCACTTTTTCAGGCACTTCGTAAAGTGAAACCAGTGGTTCTGAATGTTAACACAAGTAATAACTCTCTCCAGCTACTACTACTACTACTACTACTACTACTACTACTACTACTACTACTACTACTACTACTACTACTACTACTACTACTACTGCTGCCGCTTCTCCTGCTTCTGCAGCTGGTCCCCTTTTATTGCTGCTGCTGCTGCTTTTCTTCTTCTTCTTCTTCTTCTTCTGCTGCTGCTGCCGCCGCTGCTGCGTTTGCTTCTTCTTCGTTTCTTCCTTCATCCTTTACACCCACCCCCTCCCTAGTGACAAACTACTGAACGTAAAATTGCCGTAGGGAAAAAAGATAAGTGAATAAATCTCGATATGAATGGAAATAAGATGTAACAACAACAAAAAAAAAAACTTAAAAATATTAAAAGGTTAAAATGAATTAAAAATTATCAAACGAAGCAAAAGAAGCATGACTTGCGGAAAACTGAAGGGAAATTGAAAAACAACACAACACCCGAAATGTCAAATAAATGCACACAATAATTAATGGCATCAATAAACAAACAACGCGCGGGAACGCACGCACGTACGCACGCACACACACACACACACACACCGGATGAACGCAGAAGAAGAATGTCTTTAACCATATAAATTCTGACAATACTCGGGGTTCAGATAAGATCACAACAGACAAGATCAGTGCATTAAAAGAATGAATAAACCAGGTCACTGGGCTGCAGAATAGGCCTACAATACACGAGGGTCGTCCAGTAAGTATCTGGATTTTGTTAAGATACACCAAAGATAACGCCAGATAGAGGCTCTACCAACTCTTGACCACCTGGACACACTTCCCACCATAACAGAAGTTAAGTGTGCTATAAATGAGCTTGCGTCTGGCAAGGCTCCAGGAAGGATGGGATTCCAATAGAGGTAATCCGGAGTGGGCAAGACACACTCGCTCTACAGATCCACCAGCTAATAGAGCTATGCTGGCGAGAAGGACAAGTCCCACAGGATTTCAAAGATTCAAACATCATAACACTGTACAAGAATGTGAGGATTTTAGTGAAAATATACAAGGCCCCCTCGGAGTGAGGTCTGTATAAATATATAATATATCCATCGGTGATAGATAAGGGATTGATATAGCACGTTGTCTAGGGCATCACTAATAAGATGAAATCATTCCCGCACTGCCCTTCAGAGGAACAATATAATTTTTGGCTCAAACCCCCACTGTGCCAATCTCAGACAAAGTTGAGTTGATACACAGAATTTATAGAATGAAAGGTTCCCCTATAAGACAGATTGATATAGATCCTGGCAATTTGCCACAGCAATGGAGGAACATGTTCCCTCCCCAATATTGTTAACTGTATGCTTTCTGCCAACCTCATGTGGATCTAACATTAATTTTGTATCACAAGTGACACTTGACAATTTGACAATTAGACTTCTGGACTCAACAATAGATGACCAAACATCAACAATGGAAGATACTTCACATAGTTGCACAAAACATCCACAAGAGCTGCACTCCACAAAGGTTGAACAAGACATTCACAATAATATGTTCTCACAACCAAAGCTGGATCAGACATTCACAATGGTATGTTTCCACAACAAAGGGACAGGCACACACAATGGAATAGTCTCAACAACAGCTTTTAACTTCCCTTTCCTTTATTTGGGACTAGTGGGGTCCAGTGAAGACCCAGGTTACACATGGTATATCATACACCTCAATTTTATCTATATGCATGTTTATACTCAAGTGACAACACCCAGATTCCTCCCCAAACACCCCACAGATTCCCAACCCAAAAAAGAACAACATCTCTCCTCCAACTCATAGTTCACACACACCTCCAAAACCTTCTCTTTCACTACTAACTGACCTACTAGAAATATATTTCTTCATTTGTTCCCTGAGGAAAAGAAAGGCACAAGGGCAATACACAAGTAAAACTAGTTACGGTCCTTGATAATCCTGACGCCACCAGTAGTGGGGTTAGGTAAGGTCCTATGTAGTAGACACCTAATGTAATCTCCCAGACAAGTACTCTCCTTCGGTGAAGCAATCTTTGAAGAAATAAGTCAAACAGGAACTCTGGTAATGACTAGACTGTGAAGCTGACACCTGGGGTCAATCCATAAGGTGAGTTCCACTCCTCCGGTTATGGGAAGGTAAAGCTCCGTTTGTGTATTCACAAAGGTCTGAAGATCACCCAGTTGTAAATGAAAAAGATACAGCATTCTACAAGTCCATCATACCAACAGTTCAACATGGGATTAAATCCCAGCTAGCTAATTCTGGACTGCATCTAATGTCCAAGCTGAAAATGGGGATAAAGATTGACACTCCTTGTTGGACTGCACCAAATATCCAAGGTGAAAATGGGGATAAAAATGACTTTCCTTGCTCCTGAATAACCCACAGTTAAAACTTGGGCTGAGGTAAACAAGTAGTTCTGAGAAACACCAGCACTTTTGGATTCCAGAACAAGGTGAGAGTTCCATAGGGACACAGTGGTAAACTTCCATGGGCCTGGTTGAGCCAAACTGAAGTCAGGAGGTTCTGTGAAGAATACTGTATTACTTTCCTGCACTTGTTGACTCTGTATGCCATATTGTGAAGCTTTAGGCTGGTCAATCAGCCCATATATTCTGTGTAGGTCCCTGGAGTTCTCTAAGGAGTCAAGGTTTGAGTCAGGGACTCCCGGTTGGGTGTCCTAAATAAAAAGGGCCTCTCCCTCCATTCCCTTCCTCTGTTGATGCAAACAAATAAAAAGACTTTGTATACATTTGTATGGAAATCAATTGTCATAAACAACAAACATAGAGGAATGTTCAGGAAAATGGGGAGAAGAGAAAAGAGGGTGCTGTTCAAGCATCAATCCCCTCATATTGGTGATGGAGTGTATTCTACTCAGATGGCAGTGGGTGATATAGTTGCAATATTCACCCCATATTGGTGATAGACTCTGTAGAGTTCTTGTAGAGTTGGGGACATCATTACACAATCAACAGCATGACAAGGTACCTGTATAGATAGAATTCTCACCAGACTCAGACCACAAGAGACTTGGTCGGTATGAGACATACATCTTAAGTCACTCTTCATGAGACAGGCAGCATCAGAGCTGCATGATGAGACAGATACCCTGAGACAAATGTCATGAGGTAGATTTCATGAGACACTCCTGCTGAATTAACATCCTGAGGCAGATATGAGACAGGCATTCTTTCCAACTGCAATAGGCAATATGTAATATAATGTGACAGATGGCACATTTGCATTGAATAAACCCATTGGTGGTATTAAGTTACATGGCTGTCTCATCTCATCCACACTGCACTGCCAATCCTCCCCTCTCTCAGACTAGACTCAATTCCCAAGTGCTATCTTACATCACCAACACATCATTCGCTCCATCCCTACTGGGTACCATTATATTTTCCACAGCAGGTGAGGCAATGATCATAATCAATATTCACATGTGAAACATACACACATGAAAAACATGTTATTTTCCCTGAAACATGTCCTGAGCCACCAGATCTATATTCAACAAACATAGCCAAGGTTCAAACTTATATGGTCCTTTACTGCACGCAGTTCGAACACCAATCAATGTTGCAAAAGAACAAGTGCCTCATTCAGAGAAAAAGGGCATTCAAGGCAAATCCCTAAGAGGGCCTTTGGCAATTCTCATGAACGAAAAATAGCCACCATCTACTCACAGGAATAGTGGCGGAAAAGCGCGTCCTGCAAACATATGAATATAATAAGGCGTCTTTCGTTTCATTGGAGATGGTACTCATAAAACACACATCTCACTCCTTCAAACAGTCTCAGCATTTACAGGGAAAAGATTACATGTTATATCACACATTCTGACCACAGAGGTGATAAGACGTAGACTCTCAATAGGATTACTACAGTCAATCCAGAGTGTGCGATAATATGCATTCACAGGGAAGTTCAATGAAGCATAATAATAATGCAGATAGGCTCTGAGAGTGATATACAGACATCAGGCATACCGCATAATTTTCATAGCATATGAATGATAGGCACAGTCAGGAAGTATCAGTGATTTGCATACGCCAGCCTGACAGTAATCACATTCAGCACATTCATTTAATGTTTACATTTCTCATACTCATACCCTGTTATTCTTCTACTTCACTAGGCATAGCCACAACATTTTAAAAATGATTTAAGGCGTACCTGAGACAGAGGAAATTATTTAGGGCGGAAAATAGCCCCACATCTTGTAAACAAGACCGGTCCTGATGGATTCAAAACTACAACTGTTAGGCTATGGATGGGTCCGGCCTGACCCAGAAATATAACATTCCTAGCCTAGCCTAGTCCTGCATTAACCAATCAAATAGCTGTCGCCCCTGGTGTACCCCGCTCCTTCTCTCGAACATTCTATCTAAAAATAACTATTCTATCAGGAGGGACTCCGTTAACAATTATCAATTGTGTTTAGGGACTGGGAATGTGAATGAATGACACATTTATGTGACAAAGAACAAGGGCGATCGGAGCGACTGTAACAACTATAGGGGTATCTCACTTCTGTGTATTGTTGGGAAAGTATTTGCCAGAATTGTTCTGCGCAGACTTCAAGTCCTGGGAGATCAAGTCTACCCCGAATCACAGTGCGGCTTCCGTCAGAACCGGTCTACCATTGATATGATATTCTCATTGCGACAGATGCAAGAAAAATGCCGGGAACAAAATCAGCCACTGTTTTTTTGCCTTCATCGACCTCACAAAGGCATTCGATTTGGTCAGTCGTGAGGGTCTGTTAAAGCACCAAAGAAGATTGGCTGCCCACCAACTCTTCTGTCCATTGTGGAATCGTTCCACACAGGCATGAAGGGTATAATCAAGTTTCATGCCTCAACTTCAGAAGAGTTTGAAATCAAGAGAGGAGTTAAGCAAGGTTGAGTACTATCCCCCACCCTCTTTGGGATATACTTTTCACTTCTACTGAAATATGCCTTTCGTGATCAGGATGACGGTATATACATTCACTCACGCTCAGATGGTGGCCTCTATAATGCTCAGAGATTGAAGGCCAAGACCAAAATTAGGAGGGTACTAATCAGAGAGTTGCTTTTTGCGGATGATGCTGCGATTACGACCCACTCTGAGGAAGAATTACAACATCTACTATCTGCATTCTCCAATGCTTGTTCTGAATTTGGTTTAACCATTAACAAAAAGAAGACACTGATTATGTCACAAGGTGCACATGGTGTACCATCAATCTTTATTGACGACGCCGAACTGGAGATAGTAGACCATTTTACATATCTAGGATCAGAGGTAAATAGCAAATTATCCGTCGATCAGGAAATCAACATCAGGATTGGCAAGGCAGCAACAACAATGAACATGTTAGCAAAAAGAGTCTGGGAGAACAGGAAGCTTACTGCCAAAACAAAAGTCCTCGTCTACCAAGCCTGTGTCCTTAGTACTCTTCTTTATGGCAGTGAAACCTGGACAACTTACTCACGCCAAGAGAAACGTTTAAACAGCTTTCATATGCGGTGTCTGCGAAGAATACTTGGTATTAAGTGGCAAGACAAAATCACAAATACTGAAGTATTGGAAAGATCAGGTTGTGTGACGGTGTATTCCATGCTTAGTCTTCGTAGACTTAGATGGATAGGACATGTTAGGAGGATGGATGATGGTAGAATACCAAAGGACATCTTTTTTGGTGAATTACAGACGGGTAGGAGATCTCAGGGTCGGCCTCTACTACGATACAAAGATGTGTGTAAGCGGGACATGATTGATACAGGCATCGATAATGCACATTGGGAGCAAGTCGCCGCTGAACGTGTTGCATGGAGGGCAAACTATCAGAAATGGAATAAAGACAAAGGAGAAAATGATTGCAGATAAAGCACACACAGAGCGTGAGAGACGTAAGATGGTGCACAATGGTGGAAATGACCATGTTTTCACATGCATCTACTGTGGGCAAACATTTGCAGCAAGAATTGGCCTTACCAGCCACACTCGCCACCGCCATGGGTCGTAGTTATTAAGCCTTTTTGAAGCACAATGTACCAAACTATCGTCTGTCAAGACGGAAAGGTGCCAATGTCATGTCACACCAAAGACGAAGATTATTAAGATTAGTAACACACCAATACGAACAGTATACATTTGATACTTGGTGGTGAAATGGGCAGGTATCGACAGTTCTACCGCGTGTGATACTGGAGATATACTGTACTTTGTAAGTTACGTAAGACTTATTATTTTGAATCCTGAAGAAATCGGGAGCCTTGGAATGTGAGTTACATCGAACAATTATCATAATGAGTCACAATACAGACTTCGCTAAGAATCACCATGCAAAGGTTTAGGAAGGAAAATACAACCAGAAACGGAAAGAACAGTGTGAGTTTGTAGAAGGTAATGGTGCACAAATAGTGTGTATTTGCTGAGAACATTGATAAGAGCGTTCGATAGAAGTTAAGAAAGACCTACATCTTTTCGTCATTGACTACAATCAACGTTTTTGATAAATGATAAAGATGCCTGGAAATCTCCAAATTAACGGAAACGACCTAGGATTGGAAGGAACATATTTTGGAAACAACAAGCTGCCATACACAATGACGACGAAGTTGGTCAATAAAACCAGACAGTCAAGACGGTTGAGCAATAGGAATGTGTAATGTCTCGTGACCTACTTTTCCTATTTAGTGAAAATACGAGACATGTGGAAAATGTGAGAGGAATCGCCATCGGTGGTCATAATACCAACACTATAAGATTTACTTATGATAAAGTCATTGGCACCTTGCCGTCTTGACAGACCATAGTTTGTAAGGGATGGAGTTATTGCCTCTCCATAGCACAAAGCCTGGGCTAAAATATAGAGATCATGTGTTGCCCATGCAGCATGATCCCTCTCTCGGCCTGCCTAGTTCACTCCAGAGGAAAGGTAACATCTCTACATCTGGACCAAGACAAGCTGCAGAAGCTGCCGGATCAGCAAAGCAATGCTCTAATTGTCCGCCTGTCGGAGCTTCTACCCTAGACCAGCCGCCAACCAAGTCTTAGGGCCTGGTCTGCCCTGCCATGACACTTTGTCTTTAGGTTGCATTTCCTCGCACCAGGATAAGGCTTGTACCCTCCCAATTGCGCTCTTCCACCCGAAGCCGTTGGCACAATGTGGGGTGTCTGGTTTGGTAAGCGCCGTCCAACGTTCGGCGCTAACAGAAAGCAGGTAGTACCGTCTACTGTTATACGGTAGCTCAGTCATATATGACTAAGACCTGACACAAATGATAAAGTATTGATTGCAAATAATGAACAGGATCTGCATCAGTTAGTAGAAAGTTAACATAGAAAGCAGTTAATTATATAAATAAGTTATAAGAAGTCAGAAATTCCCAAGAAGAAAGAAATACCAAATGTAACATCCATGTAAATGGGAACATTCTTAACATCAATACAACTACGAATTAGAACAGCCATAACATCTGATGGAAGATGCCTTGTAGAGATTAGAACAATAATCGCCATCGCAAAGGTGGCCTTTGACAGCATAAAAAGATAATTACCAATAAAAAGTTGTCAGTTGCAGTGAGAATGTGTGTGTTAAAGTATAATATAAATATAACTTGTACTGTTTTATGAACGTGAAACGGGCAATAAGCAGTCAAGCTGACAAACATCTAGTGCAGTGGTTTTCAACCGGTGGGAAATTCCATGGGTGGGGATTCTAGGGTTTCCGTGGGGTGGGGGGGGGGGATAAAGATTATTTCAAGATCACGTTAAATAAGAATCGATTACTTGATATTGTTTTCCTCCATACTTTACGGTTGTGTACTTCTCGCTATTCTGAAATTCGTTTTATAACGTAAGTAGACCTGCAAATCACGTTTTATACAGACGTCTAGAAGTGTTCTAGTTTGTGTTATTAAATTTAGCTTCTGTTGTTACATAAACTGTATTGGGGTGGGGTGGAGGGAATTTATATGGAGGAAATACGAAAGGGGGGGGGGGGGATGGAATAATCTGAACATATGGTGAAGGGTTGCATGGGCCAAAACAGGTTGAAAACCACTGATCTAGTGCATGGAAATATGTGTGATAAGAAAATGCAAAGAATACCATGAGCTGACAAAAATGTATAGATTAGGCAGATTAGACGTAGACTGTCAAGGCATTTGGGGACATTATTAGGTAAAATAAACTTGATCACTTAGTGACACATCACAAACGATAGGAAAAGAACAAGGGGAAGACAAGTAAATACCTGGATGACTCAACCAGATGAAGTAATTGGGGCAAGAGCACAGTCTTGATCCAGGACTGGTGTGATGTGAGATGGGGAAACTTGACTTCCACGCTTACCGCATGGTACTGTATTTAGTTGGCAGCCGGAATAAGCTCCAAGCAACTCTGTGTAACTTCAGTTTTTGCCGTTTTCCAAATGTTACATTTGTCATCAGTCTACAAATGCAAATATATATAGTGACACCATCCATTTTGTGTAACAGCGGCCCAGAATTTAAATACATTTTCCGCCATGAACTAATTAGTAATTCAAATGTTCAAAAGCGGCAGCTCATAAATAATTCACAATGAACATCGATAATACATTATTGTAAGCGTTTTGCTTTAATGTCGACGATGAGGTTTACATGAATAATAATGATAGTAGTAGATGAGTATTTACTAAAACATATAGTTTTACTTATGTGTGATCAGTAACATAGTGGATATTCAGTAATTATGTCCGTAAACCATACCGGAATAGACGCCTAGCAAACGTTGACCACAGAAGAAGTAATGTTGCAGTAGTAGTAGTAGTAGTAGTAGTAGTAGTAGTAGTAGTAGTAGTAGTAGTAGTAGTAGTAGTAGTAGTAGTAACAGCAGCAGCAGTAGTAGTAGCAGTAGTAGTAGCAGCAGCAGCAGTAGTAGTAGTAGTAGTAGTAGTAGTAGTAGTAGTAGTAGTATCAGCAGCAGCAGCAGCAGCAGCAGTAGTAGTAGTAGTAGTAGTAGTAGTAGTAGTAGTAGTAGTAGTAGTAGTAGTAGTAGTAGTAAGAGGAGGAGGAGTAGGGGGAGGTGCAGCAGCAGCGAAGTGAGATTTATTTATTTATTTATTTATTTATTTATTTATTTATTTATTGCGTTCGCTGGTTTGAATTCAAGGGTAGTCCATAACATGCTACTACTTCTAGTGAAACCGGACTGATGTTTTTGGGTGGAATAGTTATGCCTGTAACCACTGTCCCTTGCCATCGGGCAGCCCACTCCGACATTTGAGCTACTTGTAATTTACGTCCCCAAATCAAGGACGAGAAGTCAACATTTAATCCAACTGTCCGGTGTAGGAATTGAATCCGCTACCTCTGTATCAGCAAACCGGATGTTTAAGAACGATTGCTCTTATCATTTCGGAACCACTGACTGCCAGGGACAATAGCATTGAAGTAGAATCTGTTTTTTAAACCAAAAGGTAAAAGTAGCCCTATAACAGATACTGCTGTTGAGATGCCAAGTGCTTGACCTACACATAGTCTATGGCTCGACATACAAGGTGGAGTTATCATTTCCCTTCATGGTCGCCTTTACCTCTCAGACAATTCCCAGATAATTCTGAAAATTGTCTGGAATCAATGTTTATGAAGCTGGTTCGACCACAGAACCGTGCTGGTCGAAAATAACAGAACAACAAACAACAACACATTCCTGTATTTGCTACCAGCCCACTATCTTGGCAGGCAAGTGCCCTAACTACTGCGCCACCGTGGCTTCTGAATCGAAAAGGAGGTTAATAATTGGGATAGTGGTGGTGGTGGTGGAAAACTAGCAGCAGCGGTAGTAGTAGTGTAGTATCAGTAGCCGTAGCTAGCTTTGCTTGAGACGTATGGCCCCGTTCAAGCTTCGAGTGTGTCGACTTGGTTGTAATTGGGACCTCTATAGTGTATCTATCTTTCGAAAATATAGATGCGTATGCAGTACTCGTTAGGATGAAGAAGTACTTATAATATCAGTGATTCCAGTCGTAGTACTAATTTGTTGCTTTTCTTGTTGTGATAATAACGGGTTTTGTAGTAGTAGTAGTAGTAGTAGTAGTAGTAGTAGTAGTAGTAGTAGTAGTAGTAGTAGTAGTAGTAGTAGTAGTAGTGATTGTTGTTGTAATATTTCTAGTGGTGAGGATGGTGGTAGCGGTATTGATGTTTATACAGCGGAAACTTAGTGCTACTATTCCCTGCTTCGCTTGTGGGTTCCGATAACACACGGGCGAGTGGTCATTTAATGTCACCTTTACTTTTTTTTCGCCGCCTCTATTACAAAGGGGTTACGGACGCAATTCGTAATCCCACATACCGCTTTCGAGACACAGCTGCTGGCGATTTGGCAGTAGACCGCCATGCGTTGATTTTCATGCTCTGGTATGTGTGCCGGTCCGTTCAGAAAGCAATGTCAAGCTACTCAACGTAAGCTTGCCAAGAAATCACAAACAGCCAAAAAAAAATAATACTATATTTGACTGTTACAGCCGGTAAAGGACAAGCAACTAACTTTAATTTTCTTGTTCTTTTGTAGCAGCTTTTAGTTTGTGGTTTTGGTGACTTTTGTTGCAGTAGTTGTAGTAGTAGTAGTAGTAGCAGCAGCAGCAGCAGCAGTAATAGTAGTAGTAGCAGTAGCAGTAGCAGCAGCAGCAGTAGCAGCAGCAGCAGCAGTAATAGTAGTAGTAGTAGTCAGCAGCAGCAACAACGCCAGTGGTGATACTAGCATTAGCAGTAACACGGAGTTTACAATTTGCACAACAAAGAACCTGTCTAGACTACTGCCGTGAAGCTTCTCTCTCTTGATGGGAACCAATAACTTAATCGCTAGTGCACACTTCCTCGTAGCCTCTGAACTGCCCCGGAAATTGTTTGCCAAACTTCCTTTCTGAACTGTTTAGTCCCGAGAAGAACCTTAGATGTTTACTATTTGGGAGTAATGAAGTTTTGTTAATTACTGTTTGATATTTTTTCCTATGAATGTTTAGGACTATGTGTGGAATCCAAAAAGCGTGTTAGTCTGTGGGTTTTTAAATCACATTTCAAATTCATCTTAGAATGAAGACGGCTTGTTGGCTTCTTTCTCATCAGCATTAGCGCCACGACCGTCGTATCGTGAATCATGATTTGCATCCAGCGGTTCTGTCAACTCATTTAGCAGTGTCTGATGAGGTCTGGGGCGCCAGACATAACTTTTAGGTACGTGACATCAGCTAGGCTGCATTTTCATGTCAGGTGATTGAATTATAGTGCCCTAATGAAGGCAGCTTTCTTTCTCATTAGGTTTCGTTGAGCTTCTCGTCTGTGTCACCACTTCTGCTATAACTTTTCCAAGAAGGGTTAGTTCATTAATTATGCTTTGAGGATCTTGTAAATAAATGATATGACTATTTCCAAGAAATCCCACCTTTTCATTATTGTTTAGTATAAAATTCGTTTCCACTAGGCAGTTGATTGGAGTCTATTTGTATAGTCTTGTTACCCTGCTTGGGGGAGGGGGATAAACAGGTACTGCAAGTACCCAAAGGTATCTCTAGACTAGAAGATGGAAAGATGCCCTTACTTATCCTGTGATAGGGGAAACCTCCAACCCGCCTACCCTAACGACTGGCATCTGTGAATGTATTTCTGTTCCTGTATCAATGTATGCGTGCGTCACGCGGGCACTAAACGGTGGCTGTGATATATTGCAATAGATGGAACCGGACACATTCAGTCTGGCTTCATTAATAATAGTTTCATCACTCCAGCGATGTAGGACAAAACTAGGATAAACCCGTTTATACGGGCTTTGCTCTTGACACCATCCGTTTACATGTCTTTAAGGAACCCGAATCTTACTTTTTTTGCTATTGGGAATTTAACTCTGGTCAACTTTGCTGGCTAGTTAGTGTTAAATGTGACATGGTCGATATACTATCTGACTCATTGTCAGTGATAGCGGTCAAAAATAGATTGCAGTAGTACTCGGTGGTGCGTTTGGGAGCCGCAATATTGATCATATGTCTTGGAGTCATCAGCTGTCTATAACAAACAAATCACCAGACGGTGTTCCTGCTTACTCTATACGTACCAAGTGACCTGATAGTGAACAGTGGCTACAACAAAATACCGTAGTGCTCTTTCTTATTCTATAATCAACAAATCACAAATCACATTCAATAATGACTACCCAAAAAAAACAAAAAACTTTAGTGTTGTTGAGTTGCGTTGAGCTAAGAATCGACATCACTGCGCACAGGAGATTCCCATACGCGCTCCGTCTCCTCGTTCAACAGCCAGCAAAGATTCACACTACTAATCATTCCCACCGCTATCTGATTGAAGGTTCTCCTGGTCTTCCCTCTCAGTTTTGAGATTCTTCCAGAACCACTACCGATCCCCCACAATCTCATTCTTTCCACATACGGGTTCTCAATCTCTTCATCGCCTTCTCCATCTGGTCCCACAGGCGCACGACCACCTCTCTCTTGTCCACAGGCAATCTAACTCCAAGAGGTGCATTCCCTGCCAGCCTATCAGCCTATTCATTCCCCCGCACTCCCGCGTAGTCAGGGAATAAAATCCACACAATTCTCACAATCTGTAGCCTGAAGCGAGGTGAGCCATTCCACTTGAAACGTTCAGTTCTCCACCTTACTAAACATACTCATTGAGTCCGTAATGAATACGCTGTTTGGTGCAGTGGTCTCCTCTAACCAAAGGAATGCCGCTGTTACTGCTTCCACCTCCATTATCTTTGGTCGTAGTCTCATATGCCAGAGGCCCCCTCTTCAAGACTCGTGTTGCACCTCACAGTCTGTGTGGCCCGACGCCTATTCTCTACACTTACGATCCGTGTTACTATCACAGTGTGCCAGTCCGACATGTCTTCCGGTACTTTAACCCACTTTTTATTTCACGATTGATATTCTCTAGATCACATATGTGACGTAAAAATATTTCTGTTTCTGCATTTAGTGTTGTTACTTATTCTATACCTAGCAAATCACCAGGCGTTGAATAATTTTTTTTTTGGTCATATCCTTTACAGGACATCGCTGTCAACATCAGCATCTTTCAGCTGATTGTTGATTTCTTGGCAAGATTACGCTCAGTAGTTTGCCATTGCTTTCTGAGCGGCCGGCTCACATACCCCGTAAGTTACCGACGCGAATCGAACCACTGCTGATTCTCACCGTCGTCACGGTTGAATAATTACTACAACAAAATAGTGTTCTTTCGTATTCTATACCCAACAAATCACTAGCATTGTGATAGTTACTGAACATGTGACTTACGATAGAACACAGGGAATCACCTCCCCCCTCCCCATTTTTCCTCCTCCAATCCTCAGAATCATTGTGTCGATGTCAGTATTTTATTGTGTCTTTTTCAGTATCTTTTGTATCTTTCTCATTATCATTGTGTCTTTCTCAGTATCTTATTGTATCTATCTCTGTATTCTATCCCTTCTACCTCAGGTCCTTATTGTAACTACCTCGGTATCTTATTGTATCTACCTCTGTATTTTATTGTGCCTTTCTCATTATCTGTTGTTTCTTTCACAATGTCATTGTGTCTTTCTCAATTATTATATCTGCTTCAGAATCTTACTGTTTCTACCGCAGTATTTTATTGTCTTTATCAGTATTTTATCGTGTCTTTTTCAGTATCTTTTATGTTTTTCCCCCAGTATCATTGTGTCTTCCTCAGTATCATATTGTATCTATCTCATTATTTTATTGTTTCTTTATCATTATCTTATCGTATCTGCCTCAATATCTTATTGTAACTAGACCACATACAGGCGTGAGAAGTTTTGGACAAGGTCACATAACTGTATGGGAACCATTGGACTAGACCACATAGCTGTGTGAGAACCACTGGACTAGATCATATAACCGCATGAGAACTATTGAACTAGACCACGTAAGGGTGTGAGGACTATTGAACTAGACACATAAAGGCGTGAGAACCATTGAACTAGAGCACATAACGGTGTAAGGACTATTGAACTAGACCACGTAATGGTGAGATAACCATTAAACTAGACAACATAACTGTGTGAGGACCATTGAACTAGGCCACATACCGGTGTGAGAACCATTGAACTAGACTACCTATCGGTGTAGTAAGCCGTGCTACCTGCGTGAAGGGCGTACACAGCAGCTTCGTGTCTCGTGTAAATGTATGCTATAAGTTGTATCTGTGAGGTATGCTGACGTTCCCTTTTTGCAGCACTGACACCGCATAATAGTGTACACCTGTTTATCTTCCGTTTCCTGGAAGGTCAATAAAAGCGACACTTAAGACGGCATATTTTCTCCGGCACTCGACAGCTCTTTTTATGCTCTCACTTTAGATGTGTCAGGGTTAGAAACGGAGGATTGTCGTGGAGAAAAAAGAAGCCTGCAGGAACTTCTCGAAAGTGAACTTGCTGTCCCAAATAACTTAATACAACATCATATTTTAATTAATATTTGTTTACTGTAATCCCTACATCACACAGTTAACGTTAATATATTTGTTTACTGTAATCCCTACATCACGCAGTTAACGTTAATATATTTGTTTACTGTAATCCCTACGTCACGCAGTTATAGTTAATATATTTATTTAATGTAATCCCTACATCGCGCAATTAATGTTACTATATTTGTTTACTGTAATCCCTGCATCACGCAGTTAAAGTTAATATTTATGTCTTCTTATTTCGTTCTTTATCTGTCCCAAATAATTGTTACAGTATCGTTTTTAGTATATTTGTTTACTATAATCCCTACATCACTCAGTTAACGTTAATATATGTGTTTACTGTATCCCTACATCACGCAGTTAACATTAATATATTTGTTTACTTTAATCCCTACATCACGTAGTTAACGTTAATGTATGTGTTTACTGTATCCCTACATCACACAGTTAACATTAATATATGTGTTTACTTTAATCCCTACATCACGCAGTTAACGTTACTATATTTGTTTACTGCAATCCCTTCATCAAGCAGTTAAAGTTAATATATTTGTTTACTGTAATTCCTACATCAGGCATTAAATTAACATATTTGTTTGCTGTAATCTCTACACCACGCAGTTAAATTTAATATGTTTGTTTACTGATTACTGTAATCCCTACGCCACACCCTGTGGCGATGGCTTTGCGAAAGCGATTCGCAATGCCGCTTACCCGCGTTCGAAACACAGTGGCGACCGATTTGGCAGCAGACCGTGTCGCGCTGGTTGTAACGTATTGGTATGGGAGCCGGTCGTTCAGAAAGCAATGGCAAACTGCATAACGTAAACACTTGTCAAGACATAAACAACGGCAGTAAGATGCTGGTGTTGACTGCAACGTCCTGTAAGGGATATGCAACTTTGAAAAAAAACCTCTACACCGCGCAGTTAAAGTTAATATTTAATTATTTATGTCTTTGTCTTTCGTCCTTTATTCGCCACTGGGGCAAAGGCCCTCAACCATCTCGCCTCGGCCTGATCTTTTGCCATGTCATGCGGCTCCGCTCATGTCCTCCCCATATTATTAATGTATCTCTCTTATTCTCTTTTCCGTGTGCTTTTAGGTTTGCAACTATTTCTTCTACCCTGTATATTCCAAAGAAGGGACTTTATAGTTATCTTATTCTGAGGTTTCAGGTACATTTTTCACTTTAAAATTGGGACTGTAACTGGATAGAACAATTCCCCTTCTGCTGATTCAGAATGTTATTACATTCACGTAAACATGTACATTAAATAGAAAGAATAAAAACATTCACTTCTTAGATCATAATTATGAAAGGCACAGGGAAGTAAAGACGACCTCTTGATAATAACCACATCATGCATGTCATCGAGTACCGAATTATACAAATACGGAACTAGCGTAAATTCAGGGTGTTAAATGTGTCCTTTATATACTTGTTTATGTTAATTCACGCTGGAGCGGCAGCGTCGAACGTCAGATTAACTCTATATAGTTTTAGATTATGGCGACATCTATGCATAATTTAAACCAGTACATTTGTCCTTGTTCAGTGAACAGTGGTGACAGGCTTATTTTGTCACACCACATTATAGTGTCGTCCTAGCCTCATAAACTGGGTACCATTTGATTTTCACAATTTTCTGGTTATTGTCACGGAGGGAAGGACGAAGGGGAAGGGAAATGGTCACTCTATCTCATAGCTTAACACTTTACACCCAGCAGCAGTATCTACCACTGGTCACCTATCTCTTTACCCTCTACTGTGATTTTCATCTATGGTCCCAAAGCATAGCAAAAGTATCACAGTTGGGTGTAGTAATGCACAAGAAATTGGGTTGGTCTTCTCACATTATAAAGGCAGTAATTAAAATGTAATAAGTGCATCATTGTTCGTATGTCTTTGGCAGAATCTACTATGAGATGTACATTTGCTTTGTGTTTTTGTTTTTGGCGTTGTTGTGTTTTCGGGACCACAAAGGTGAAATCAAGACTAGTGGCATTTTAAACAGCCTGTGCGGGTCGTACAAGACGACTACAGAGGGTTGGTCTCAGGGTGGCTACTTCACGCTGTAGAAGCCATCAGCCAACATCCAACTACCATGAACTGGCTTACAAAGGGCTTGGCAGGCGTTCTGTGGTCGTATACTCCACTAGGTGTCTTCAAGGAAGATAAGAAGAGGAGGAAGAAGAAGAATATTGGCGCTCAGTTGTAATTTTCTTTACTTTCAATGACAAGTGTTGTTAACTGTGTCACTTAACATTCCTCATCTTTAAGTGTTTCTTGTCAGTTCTTGTATTTGACAGGTGTCAGTTTCAAGAAACTAGAATTTTCTATACATGTTGTTTATGTCTCTAACTTTCAGTTCCATTGCCCATCATCTTTTGACAGTCTAAATGTGTTGACACTTGTGTTAAGTTGTCTGTAGTATCTTCTTTCGTGCATTGTGATTATTAGAAACTGAACTTTACCATTTCTTAATTTGTATTGTTGTTTGTGTTGTTTTATTTAACTATTACGTTAATTCATCCGGATTAAATTATAACTTGGGAATTAACTGCACAGCCTGGGCATTGTCAAAGATAATAGTTCGGGATAACTCAATGGAGAAATATTGGCAGATCTAGGTCCCCATAGAAAGTAAAGATTTGTTACATCTTATATATAAATTGCGATCTCCGTCTGTATGTCTGTCTGTCCGTATGTCCTTTATGCGCTCGCGAAAGGCCCATCCGATTGAGATGAAATTTTCTACACGCCTTCCTTTCATTCCAGTGCAGCCCACTGTGATATTTTGTTAGTGTGAAATCGCCTGCTTACTCATTATTATTTCATTTTTCATTTTTCATTATAATTTCATATATTTCAGGGGACCTAACTCCGTAAAAGTTATTTCAAGGGGCATAACTTTTCTGTATAACTTATAGTCATATTGTGGCATCGTTTTCAAAGATTTATAAACTCTGTGTCCATAGTTATGTACCGGCATATGAGTTATAATAAATAATGATACAATCTGTAAGGCATTTTCAAAATCTGATTAAATGTTCTCCTGGTCTTCCCTCTCAGATTTGAGATTCTTCCAGAACCCCTGCCGACCCCCCGCAATCCCATTCTTTCCACATATGGGTTCTCAATCTGTTCCTCCGCCTTCTCCACCTGGTCCCACAAGCGCACGACCACCTCCCACGTGTCCATAGGCAAGAAACCACCAGGAGGTGCATTCCCTCCTAGCCCATCAGCCTGTTCATTCCCCCGTACACCCGCATGGCCAGAGCAAAATATCCATACAATTCTCACGATCTGTGACCTCTGAAGCGACGAGAGCCATTCCACACGAAACATTCCTTTCTCCAGCTTGCTAAGCATATTCTTTGAATTCGTAATGAACACAACGTGTGTTGCAGTAGTCTCCTCTAGCCACCGGAATGCCGCTATTACTGCCTCCACCTCCATTCTCATGCTGGAGGTCGTCGTCTCATATGCCAGGCTCTCCATTTTCAAGACTCACCCATTAGCCTTTGCAATAAAGCCCCAGCCACTACGTCTGTTTCTCACCTCTGACCCATCGGTGTAGATGACTATGTCACCTTGTTGTGTGTTGCTCTGGATCAGCTGTTGCACTTCAAACTCAGTGCGGCCCGCTGCCCATTCTCTGCACTCACGACCACTTTTATGACATCTGTTGCTTTTCATCACTGTTGTAATTTATTTACAGTAATTATTTTAATTTAACATTATATATTCTCTTTTCAGTATTGTCATTGCATATATGATCCCTCTTTCCCAATATTGTATTTGATAGTTAACGTTGTTTAAGTCACTGTGGAATTAACGTTCTAGTAGTCATTTGATTTGTTGCCGTTTTTATTGTTTTTGATTAATTGACGTTTTTTTGTTGCCGTTGATTGTGTGACTTTTTTTCGCCGTTGATTAATTGACGTTTTGGACGCAGTTGATTAGTTGACGTATTTGTCGCCGTACATTAGTCGAAGTTTTTATGGTATTTGATTATTCGACAGTTTTGTTGAAATTGGTTAGATGAAGTCTTTGTATTTGGTTGGTTAGTTGACGTCTTTGTCGTCACTAATTATATGTTTTTTTTTTTGGTGTGGTCGACACTGATCACGTGACATTTTTGTTGTCATTGATTAGTTGACGTTTGTATTGTCATCGGTGAGTTGACGTTTTTTATTCTCATCGATTAGTTGACGTTTTTGTTGTATTGATTTTTTTCATATCTTGTTAGTTGACTTTGTTGTCTTATTTGATTAAATGAAATGTTTATCGTCATTGGCTAGTTGACGTTTTTGTCGTCATTGATCATTTGACTTTTATGTCATTGGTTTCTTGGCGTTTTTATTGCAATTGATTAGTTGGCGTTTATACCGTCATTGATTAGTTGACGTTTTTATACTCGTTAGTTATATGTTATGTTTGTGGTCATTGATTCCTTCTATGTATTATCTGTTAAATGTCTGTAGAACGTCGCGCGTGTCACTACCAATCGTTAACATTCTCGATCCTTGGCCAGTTTCCCCGCATCATTCAGTTTCCTGGCTCGGGTGTCTTTGATGTCCGGTGTCTACCTCCGTATGTTGATATATCCTGGCCTCATCTTCCAGTCCTTGTGCCTTCCATTACTGTTGTTTCTGAACCACTGATGTTTAAAATTGCCAAGCCATTTAAGTATTCGAAACATATTGCTATTTATAATCCAACTAACTTCAATGCTCCAATGTAAAATGTTAGTATTTGTCTTTTTCTTGTTAATAGACCATTATGTCCACCTGGCGTAGATTACATTGAACAGAAAATGTATGTGCGTATATCCCTTAAAATTTTACTTTTATTTTGTAGGACCAATTAACACAAAATTTATGTTACTGTTTCGTTTACCTTTTACAGATTCCTAGTACCAAATACTGTCATCTTTTTCTTTTGCCTTTTAACCCCAATTGAAGCATAAACCCTCAAGCAATTCACCCCAATCCCTCATTTCTTATTTCACCACAGGCAACTCTTTCCACGTCCTCTTCCTTTTAACCCCATCTGTCACTTACACTCTTCTCAATGTGCTTTATGCCTTCTTCCATTTCTTTTGCACTCTCTAGAGAAAGACATTTTCTAGTTGCACAGTTAACTGGTCAGTGTGTGCCATATGTGGCTCCGACGCCATTTCCTCACCTCTTGATTGACAGGAATATGTGTAGTTCTCTCCGAAAGTTACAAGTTAGTGTTTCTGTTATACCATTTTATTACTTCTATTCTGCGCAATTCCCAGTTAGTAAATGTTTGTAGTTTGTTATAAATAATTTTAATTATTATGCATGTTTTTGATCCACGCAGCAGTATTGGTTTAATATCAGAGTTAAATATTCTCAGTTTGGTACTACTAGTACTACTACACTAGGCTCTTTTGATTCCTCGTTTCCTACTACCATGAAGACATCTTTATGCTTATTGTATTTTATTTTAATATCTCTGTCTGTTCCAGTAATATTTCTCTGTACCTGCCACCTAAATGCTCGCATGATTCTATGTCTTGAAGTGAGGTTTCACCAAGAGAAATAGGGTTATCATTCTCATTATGCTTGCCTTTTCCATTCGGATCTTTTGACCTAATTGTTATGACCTCCCACCAAGTGTGTTTAATTTCTCTTGCAACTTATTTCGTGAGTTGGAGAGGAGGGTACTGTCGGCAATTTCCAGATTATCAAAGTGTTCTGGCAGAGTTCATTGAATTCAGCTTCTTGTGGTAGTTATTGTTTTATTCATAATCCAGTCTATTGTCAGTAAAAATAATAAATGTGGCAGTGTTTTAACATGGCCCAATGGATAAGAAAGCTGGTTCTTAAACATTCGGTGTGATGATGCTGAGGTAGATGGTTCAACCCCTACACCGGTCCGCTGGACTAAAATAATGACTTCTCGTTCTTGACGTGGGGACGTCATTTACAAGTACCTCAGAAGTCGGGGTAGATTCGTCTGATGGTGAGGGACACTGGTAATAGGGGAAGCTAATCCACATGCAAAAATCAGTCCAGTTCACTAGAAGTGGGAGCACTTGTATGGAATAGGCTTGAGCCCAAAGCGAGAGAACAATAATAATTTTAAAAATGTGACAACAAGCGCCACTGATACACTCCAGTTCTTATTTTAAGTGTATCCGGTAAATTTTTGCCCACGAACAATGCAGTGGCATGTCTTTAAATATTGCCTTCCTTAAGTTAATACTCTTCCGTGGGATCCCATGGTGCCGAATTAGTTTACACGGGGATTCCCTGTCAGTACTGTCAAACGGCCTTTTCATATTTCACTATAAAGTTGCGAATGCATTACAGTGCCATGCTGTAGCATTATAAGTGATGTGGTTATCCGGTCAGTTCATGATCAGCTTGGTTGAAATCCTGCTTGTTAACTCTTATTTATTTGTCAATGTGATCTACAATATCTCCATTATGATCCTGCTTAATATTTTCCCAGGAACTAACAATAATATTATTCCTTTATAATTTTCGAACTCATTCAATTCCTCCTTTCTTTCGCAGCTTCGACAAATATCTTACTCTGCACTCAGTCTACTCATATTTCTTCTCTCTCCCAGACACAACATGATAATTTCCTCAGTAATTCCACTGAGGTATTTATATTGGTTTTATTAGCCTCTGTTGTGATACCATCTGGATCAGAAGCCTTCCTATCCTTCAGGAGTTTGATAGCTTTTCTAATTTCTTCTTTGTATGTTTATTTTTTTTTTTTCATAGATTAATAGTCAGCTACATTTCTAGTCTTCATTGAACAGCATGAATCATAGCTGCCGATTGAACAAAGTAGAGAAAAATTGCTGATGACCCACAAGATGCTACCAGGCCTAATGGCTACATACAGCTTTGTCGTTCACTGGCCAAGGATAGAAGAAGAAGAAGAAGAAGAAGAAGAAGAAGAAGAAGAAGAAGAAGAATTGAGTGGATTTGAGCCAAGAAATGATATCACATAACTCGGGACACTGCCATACGTGCTCAGTACTCATCTTCAACAACCAGCGAATAGTCTCAATACTGATGGTGCCAGTTGCAGTCTGATTATGTGGCCGTCTGGCCTTTACTCTGAGTAAAAGATCTTCTATTCACTCTCTGTACGATCCTCACCAGACCATGATGATCTATTTGTTCTTCCACACTATACACACAGTCCCAGAGTGCCCTGCCCACGCTTGCCATATTATGCTCCAATACCCCACTCAGCGGTGCACAATCAGACAGGTAGAAGGAACATCGCAAATAACAAGTAATAGTGATAACAACAATACCAACAATAATAAAAGTAATACTATATTAATAATAATAATAATATCAATAATTCATTTATCATTGGCACCTTTCCGTCTTGACAGACGATAGTTTGGTACATTGTGCTTCAAAAAGGCTTAATAACTACGATCCATGGCGGTGGCGAGTGTGGCTGGTAAGGCCAATTCTTGCTGAAAATGTTTGCCCACAGTAGGTGCATGTGAAAACATGGTCATTTCCACCATTTTGCACCATCTTACGTCTCTCACGCTCTGTGTGTGCTTTATCTGCAATCATTTTCTCCTTTGTCTTTATTCCATTTCTGATAGTTGCCCTCCATGCAACACGTTCAGCGGCGACATGCTCCCAATGTGCATTATCAATGCCTGTATCAATCATGTCCCGCTTACACACATCTTTGTATCGTAGTAGAGGCCGACCCTGAGATCTTCTACCCGTCTGTAATTCACCAAAAAAGATGTCCTTTGGTATTCTACCATCATCCATCCTCCTAACGTGTCCTATCCATCTAAGTCTACGAAGACTGAGCATGGAATACACCGTCACACAACCTGATCTTTCCAATACTTCAGTATTTGTGATTTTGTCTTGCCACTTAATACCAAGTATTCTTCGCAGACACCGCATATGAAAGCTGTTTAAACGTTTCTCTTGGCGTGAGTAAGTTGTCCAGGTTTCACTGCCATAAAGAAGAGTACTAAGGACACAGGCTTGGTAGACGAGGACTTTTGTTTTGGCAGTAAGCTTCCTGTTCTCCCAGACTCTTTTTGCTAACATGTTCATTGTTGTAGCTGCCTTGCCAATCCGGATGTTGATTTCCTGATCTAGGGATAATTTACCATTTACCACTGATCCTAGATATGTAAAATGGTCTACTATCTCCAGTTCGGCATCGTCAATAAAGATTGATGGTACACCATGTGCACCTTGTGACATAATCTGTGTCTTCTTTTTGTTAATTGTTAAACCAAATTCAGAACAAGCATTGGAGAATGCAGATAGTAGATGTTGTAATTCTTCCTCAGAGTGGGTCGTAATCGCTGCATCATCCGCAAAAAGCAACTCTCTGATTAGTACCCTGCTAATTTTGGTCTTGGCCTTCAATCTCTGAGCATTATAGAGGCCACCATCTGAGCGTGAGTGAATGTATATACCGTCATCCTGATCACGAAAGGCATATTTCAGTAGAAGTGAAAAGTATATCCCAAAGAGGGTGGGGGATAGTACACAACCTTGTTTAACTCCACTCTTGATTTCAAACTCTTCTGAAGTTGAGCCATCAAACTTGATTATACCCTTCATGCCTGTGTGGAACGATTCCACAATGGACAGAAGAGTTGGTGGGCAGCCAATCTTCTTTAGTGCTTTGAACAGACCCTCACGACTGACCAAATCGAATGCCTTTGTGAGGTCGATGAAGGCAACAAACAGTGGCTGATTTTGTTCCCGGCATTTTTCTTGCATCTGTCGCAATGAGAATATCATATCAATGGTAGACCGGTTCTGACGGAAGCCGCACTGTGATTCGGGGTAGACTTGATCTCCCAGGACTTGAAGTCTGTGCAGGACAATTCTGGCAAATACTTTCCCAACAATACACAGAAGTGAGATACCCCTATAGTTGTTACAGTCGCTCCGATCTCCCTTGTTCTTGTACAGCGTTATGATGTTTGAATCTTTGAAATCCTGTGGGACTTGTCCTTCTCGCCAGCATAGCTCTATTAGCTGGTGGATCTGTAGAGCGAGTGTGTCTTGCCCACTCCTGATCACCTCTATTGGAATCCCATCCTTACCTGGAGCCTTGCCAGATGCAAGCTCATTTATAGCACACTTAACTTCTGTTATAGTGGGAAGTGTGTCCAGGTGGTCAAGAGTTGGCAGGGCCTCTATGGCGTTGAGGGCATCATCCGCTAGCTTGGTCTCACTTGAGTAAAGCTCTAAATAGTGCTCGACCCATCTATCCATCTGCTGTTTCTTATCAGTGATGATTTCTCCAGTCAAGGTTTTCAGCGGTGCACTTCTTTTGATCATTGGACCACAGGCTTTCTTTATCCCTTCATACATGCTTCTGATGTTTCCCTTATCACTTGCGATTTGAATGGACTCACATAACTTGATCCAATAGTCATTCGCACACTGCCTGGCAGCCTTTTGTACATCCTTCCTCGCTTGCTTCAGCTCACTCAGAGTGTTACGTGTTGGTCTTTCCTTGTTTCTTAAGAGAGCTATCTTCTTTTTATCAATCAAGGGCTGCAGTATCTGGCTGTTTGCCGCAAACCAGTCCTGGCTCTTATGATCCACAGTGCCGTAAACCCCTACCGCTGTTTTATAAATAGTTTCCTTAAGTTTACTCCATTTATCATTTACTATACAATTTTCTGATGTATCATTGAAAGCGTCTTCAAGTTGCTGTTGAAATTCAAAGCACTTTCCAGGATCGTGAGTGTTAGTAATATTAATCCTGGGGCTAGACTTGTGTTTAGCTGTGTAGATTCTCTTTGGTCTCAGTCTAATCCTTGCAACAACCAAAGAATGATCTGTATCACAGTCAGCACTGTGGTAACTTCGAGTTAATGATGTATGGTTCAGATGTTGTCTCCGTGTGATAATGAAGTCCAGCTGATGCCAATGGCTGGATCTTGGATGTTTCCATGTGACCTTATGCATCTCTTTTGTTTTAAAAAAGGAGTTTGT
The DNA here is from genome assembly GCA_014155875.1 of Cepaea nemoralis. NCBI lineage: Eukaryota > Metazoa > Mollusca > Gastropoda > Stylommatophora > Helicidae > Cepaea > Cepaea nemoralis. The sequence goes on from JACEFZ010008828.1 coordinate 68,803, forward strand.
AATACATTGGTCATTTCTAGTGCAATGCTCCAGCAGCCTTTGCCCATTATCATTCATGCGACCGATGTTGTATTTTCCAAGGCACACTGGCCATGAACTCGAGTCCTTGCCCACACGAGCATTGAAATCACCGAGCATATAAATGTAGTCGGATTTTGGAACTGCCTTGATCGCAGAGTCTAGCTGCTCATAGAACGTATCCTTCACATCATCAGAGGAAGCGAGTGTCGGTGCATATGCAGTGAGAATGGTGGCAAATCCACAAGAGGTTGCCAAGCGCAGTGATAATAATCTTTCATTACCTCCAGCTGGGATATCAATCATTCCCAGTAGCGAATTCTTCACTGCAAAGCCCACACCATGTTGCCTTTTTTCTGCCTGCCCTCTTCCCTTCCAAAAAAAGGTGTAATTGTTTTCCCTGAGTGACCCTTCCTCAGCGAGGCGAGTCTCCTGCAGGCCAGCAATATCAATGTTAAGACGATTGAGTTCAGCATCAATCACAGCCGTTTTTCTCACATCGTCAATATTTGTCAAGTCAGTGGAAAATCCTGGACACATGGTTCTCACGTTCCAGGTTGCAAGCCGTAGCTTGAGGTTTCTATTCTTTTTCTTAGTACCTGGTGCATTAGTTTTACAGCCTGCGATTCAGATTTTGTCCTAGCCCCAAGCACCCATTGAAGCAGGCAGGCTGTGGCGGATCAGCACCCAATTGGCTGGGGGCTGCCCAGCTTGAGGCGGGCGGTAGCTGATCAGTGACACCTGTAGGTGTCTCCCACCGTCAGAGGCAACGCGTGGCGCCCCATGTCTACGCCAACTGACAAGGACTTATAACCCGTAACAGTTGCCTCTCGCTTTGATTCCGAGACCGGTTAAGACCAGGGATGGAGTTATTGCCTCTCCATAGCACAAAGCCTGGGCTAAAATAAAGAAACCATGTGTTGCCCATGCAGCATGATCCCTCTCTCGGCCTGCCTAGTTCACTCCAGAGGAAAGTTGACACCTATAATCTGGAACAAGACAAGCTGCAGAAGCTGCCGTATCAGCAAAGCAATGCTCTAACTGTCCGCCTGTCGGAGCTTCGATCCTAGACCATCTGCCAACCAAGGCTTAGGGCCTGGCCTGCCCTGCCTTGACTTATTTTGTCTTTGGGTTGCATTTCCTCGCACCAGGATAAAGCTAGTACCCTCCCAATTGCGCTCTTCCGCCCGAAGCCGTTGGCACAATGTGGGTGTCGGGTTTGGTAAGCGCCGCCCAACATTCGGCGCTGACAGAAAGCAGGTAGTACCGTCTACTGTCATACGGTAGCTCAGTCATATCTGACTAAGACCTGACTGTTATATCAATAATTACAGCAATGGTAATAATAAAAATAGTTTACAGATTCAACGAAATGTAATTAGTTTACTCCCAGCCATCATGTTTACCATTTCTCTTCATTGACACTTGCCCTTGCACACGCCTGACCTCACGTGTACAGGCTTGATTCTGTGCTCATGTTCTACAAAATCCAGTTTTCACCCAATCCTTCCGCCTGAAACCTGCACAAACGTAACCCCGCAAAGCTTACCCAATTGCGTTAAGTATAACTAATAAAGCAGCTATGAAACAAATCGGTTTCATACGTATTCTAAACGTGCAAGCCTTTAACTGATTGTAGCATTCGCAGGTGATTATGATTTCATTTTTGTCTCAGGTTAGCTTAGCTTCGTCTCCTACCTTCTCTTCTCCTGCTTTGTTTATCAAAGCACGCGTCTTTTCATTGGAAATGAGATTTATTTCTCTGCTGGGTGGAAGTAGAGGCCCCCCTACTGAACTGGGAATTTTGGGACAAGTCGGGAATTTCATTAACTTTCCCGGCCGGGAAACTGATGAATAATCGGGGACCGTTAGAAGATCCTTGACAATGTCGGGTCGCGGGGAAGGGGGGGGGGGGGTCGCAGGGGGGGGGGTCGCAGGGGGGAGATATAGGGGAGAGAGAGAGAGAGAGAGAGAGAGAGAGAGAGAGAGAGAGAGAGAGAGAGAGAGAGAGAGAGAGAGATGTTTTTGTTTCTAATATGGACAGCTGAATGGATACCAGTTATCGATAAATCATCAGACGGAAATTTTCGGCTTTTCGGTTATCTGCGTGGAAAATAAAGTATTTTGCGGCCGCAGAAGGAATTCCGCTAGATATACACTGCTTTCGTTAAGTGGTCGGATTGTGTTGTCTGCGTTTTCATAGAATTCGTTAATGCTATTGACATGTGGACCGGATATTCTGATTCAGCTAGCTGTCCTTATGTTTTCTGGACATTCTGGTTTGTCCATATGTCAGTCCATGTGTGTTCAGGACATTTCCTTTCAGTTTTCCGCGATGACCGTAAGGTAGTGAGTTAATTTCACATCCCGGTCATTTGGCCTTAAACGCTGATTTCTCTGTCAGAAAGCACTGGAAATTGTTGAAAGTAACATTGGCTAGAAAATCAACTTGGGATTGATTACAACGTCCCGCAAAGGACATGCAGCATTTCTTATTCTGGGTATATTCTAGACATTCCGTTTCACAATTTTCCGCATCAATCTATATGTATTCTGGACATTCCGTTTCACAGTTGTCCATATCAGTCGACGAGGGTGAGTCAATAAGTAAGTCACACAGTTCTGCGGGATGGCAGGTAAATGTAGTTGGTGTTTCCTACAGGTGTCATTAGGTGACAGCAACATCGAACTTTATATTCCTGTTCATCAGGTGGCGTTAGGGTGGCGTCTCATGCGCATGCACAGCACATAAACAAAATGGCGACTGTACTTACAGGGTGTACAACCAAAGAGAACGTGCTGTTGTGCGGTTTTTGTGGGCAAAAGGACTGCGTGCAAAGGACATTCATAAGGAAATTCTTCCTGTTTATGCTGACAAATGTTTGTCCCGTAAAGCCGTGCATAGCTGGGTAGAAAAGTTTTCTCAAGGACGCTCTAAAAATGTTGATGAAATCCGATTTGGTCGTCCTGTTGAGATTGCAACAGAAGCACCCGTGCAGCGGGTGGAGGAGATGTTTTAAGCAATCTCAAGAAGAAAGGTGACAATGTGAATTCTGAATCGTCGATATGCTTCATGATACAATTCGAAGAAAACGTCCAGGACTGCTGACTAGAGGAGTCTTGCTTCTTCATGACAATGCCAGACCACATACGGCTCGATTACCTCAGGAGAAAATTAATCAACTAAGGTGGGACGTTCTGGAACATCCACCTTACAGCTCCGACGTAGCTCCTAGCGATTTCCACCTTTTTGGTCCACTGAAAACTCACTTTGGTGGGAGACATTTCGCGAATGACGCCGAAGCTGAATGTGAAGTGAAAACGTGGTTTAGAAAACAGAGCACCCAGTTCTATGCAGCCGGTTTGGGAGGACTTATAAAACGATGGCATAAGTGCATCAATATTGGTGAAAATTTTGTTGAGAAATAAAGGAACAATGTATGTATAAAAATAAATTGGTTTCAAGTTGTTAGAATATTTAGTTACTTTTCTACAGCCATTTGTGACTTATTTATTGACTTTCCCTCGTAGTTCACAGTTTTCCTTGCCAGTTTTACATTTATTATGCACTTCTTTTTCACAGTTAGCGATAAGAGTTCACAGATAGACAATATATTCCCGTTTCGCGTTCATATTCAAATCTTTCTGTGCGGTTGCGAATCTTCAGTGCGTAAATCTGACCAGTACGGTTCTGAAATATGAACACAGGATAAACGTGATGAAAGAGAACAAAAGCATGTGAAATGGCATGTTACCTCCAAATAGCAAGAATCTGAATGTGGGAAAAATAAATCATGGAAGAAAATCCTGTTACGTCTTTTGCGTTCGGCCGCCTTGAACTCAAGCGTGGTGCATACACGTGCTGCTACTAATTCTTGTGCACTGTATGATTTTCTGTGTGTTTACTATCTTTTCCTATTACTGTTGTTCCTCGCCATCAGGCGAACCAACTCCGACTTCCGAGATACTTGGAATTTACAATTTCCCCAAGTCAAAGACGAGAAGTCAACATTTTAGTCCACGTGACCGGTGTATAGGGTTTGAACCCGCTACTTTGGCATCAGCATACTGGATGTTTAAGAACGAGCGCTCACTGAACATAAAATTACCACGAAAATCACAAACAACCATTACATGTTGGGGTTGATTACGTCGTCCTTGTAAAAGATGTGCAGCTAACTTTTGACACCACTTTCTAATCGCCCGCCAACAGAGATTATTAGATATTCCAATTGTTACAGTAAACTAATGAGCATGAAATATCATGCACAAAATCAACTGAGTCGAGGCAACACATGTGCCGATATATCGGAAACTGTAACTACTACTTTGCTTGTCGCTAAATGTAGACCAAAAATCATCGTCCACCCCACCGTCACGTGCCCTGCCCTGCCAGCTGGCGTAGGCGTTCATGTTGGTGTTCTGGATCAACTCTATTGATGATGTTCCTCCATGCCACTGTCTCAGTCCACCCAGCATCATTTCTTTCAATCTGCCTCTGCCTCCTTTCCGACTGTTATCCTCAGTCGCCACGACACTTCAACGCCTCCCCTCTCATCACATGACACATGACTCCTCCAGGCAGTCAATGCCAGCCACTCCGGCAGTCCAAGGTATTCACATTTGTCCCAGGAACCACATCTCGGTTGCCACCAATCTCTCTGTCCCCCCCCCCCCTCTCTCTCTCTCTCTCTCTCTCTCTCTCTCTCTCTCTCTCTCTCTCTCTCTCTCCCAATTATCCCACATTTCATCGTTCACTGCACACAACAAAACAGGTTCTATAAACTCCCCAGCGGTCTCTTTCCTACATCCAGTGACACTGACCCATCGCAGAAGATATCCCCTCCTTTTTCGAAATGCAGCCCAGTGTTTCTTGTCTACACAGAGAGACATACACTTTTAGGGATTCCAACTGCCGTGGCATTCTTAACGCGCAAAACTTTCACAAGGATCTCCTGCTTTTCGCCCTTATCCCAAAAAGGCTTGATATCAGATATCACTACCCAAGAGATCAAGGCGCACTGTGATGTTATTAGAAACCAGAGGTTCCTGTACAAATGCACAGTGCCATTATGAAATCCGGTATGGTTTGGCCATGCAACTAGAAGGCTCCCCACTTTTCCTAAACAAAATATCGTACATATTTAACATATGACAGTCAAACAGAGAAAGAGGCAGACCGCACAAGTGAAAGATTAGCATAATGGCAGAGGCAACGAATAGCACCTTGCATACAGCCCTACACATAAAGAGCTTGCGTAAAAAGCGCTTCCTACCTAACCTGACGTTGAAAGACACATCAGGGAAAGGGAGAAGTAAGGTCGGTAACCTTGATCTCATTTAACACTAAGGGCAACAAACTCACAAAACGCATGTTAAGCGGCATTGTAGTTTATTCATTCATTCATGCATTCATTCGGTAGCATGTCCTTTGCAGAACCTCGCTCCCATAACAATCTTCCAGAAAAATTATCGGTCATAAACAAAATGTCCCGCGTCCGATACACCCATATGGAGATCGTCTGCCACATCCTGCACTCATCTTTTCTTTGTTTTATCGTATTTAGTAGCCAACCTTCTTCAATATTCAGATCTTGTCGTATGGATGCATTTGTTCTTTTCTGTATCCAAGATATTCTTAGAACCCGTCTATAACATTTATATTCAAATGCATTTATGCGCTGTTCAACTTGTTTAGTAAGTGTTGTAGTTTATACAGAACAATAATGGTAGTCATGACTCTTTGGAGAAGAGGCAGAAGTGGACCTGCACGACGGTGGACTCAAGCAATTAAAGAAACTGACATGACAGTGCATGTGGAAGGGGAACTGGCGAAAGAGCGAGAGTTCCCTCGTGCTGCTGCTGCTGCTGATGATGATGACATGATGATGATGATGATGATGATGATGATGATGATGATGATGATATAAATAGAGAGCGCTGAGCCAGGAAGTTAATGTAATGGCTTATAGATTTAAAGCCACCAGCTTTAATTCCAAATCAACGAACAGACTTTTATCTGGAGGGGGTACAGAATAAGACTGTAAACATTGTATTGGTAAAGCAGGACAGTAAGTCTATTCTGTCGCATCTAGGGGGTGGGGGGTGGGAGGGGGCGGGGGTGGGGGTTCCGAGCATATTGCCACCGGGCCGGCAGGTAAGCGATTTCTCCTTATGCAT